>NW_025568206.1:97500-112655 GCF_020424385.1 Procambarus clarkii
GTGAGGCTAGAGGGCTAGGACACTGTTGCTGGGATATGTGAGGCTAGAGAGCTAGGACACTGTTGCTGGGATATGTGAGGCTAGAGAGCTAGGACACTGTTGCTGGGATATGTGAGGCTAGAGGGCTAGGACACTGTTGCTGGGATATGTGAGGCTAGAGGCTAGGACACTGTTGCTGGGATATGTGAGGCTAGAGGCTAGGACACTGTTGCTGGATATGTGAGGCTAGAGGCTAGGACACTGTTGCTGGATATGTGAGACTAGAGGCTAGAACACTGTTGCTGGGATATGTGAGGCTAGAGGGCTAGGACACTGTTGCTGGGATATGTGAGGCTAGAGGCTAGGACACTGTTGCTGGGATATGTGAGGCTAGAGAGCTAGGACACTGTTGCTGGGATATGTGAGGCTAGAGGCTAGGACACTGTTGCTGGGATATGTGAGGCTAGAGGCTAGGACAGCTGGCTGTAAGGACAGAGGGTAGGACACTGTTGCTGGGATATGTGAGGCTAGAGGGCTAGGACACTGTTGCTGGGATATGTGAGGCTAGAGGCTAGGACACTGTTGCTGGGATATGTGAGGCTAGAGGCTAGGACAGCTGGCTGTAAGGACAGAGGCTAGGACACTGTTGCTGGGATATGTGAGGCTAGAGGGCTAGGACAGCATGAAATTGAACGAATCCTAACACCTTAAATCTAACTCCTAACGAAATTTAACACCTTAAAGACATCAACAGAGTAACTTTTGGCAACGTGCAACCTATGGAAGACCAATCCTTGAGAATGCAGCTCCAGTCCCAGTTTGAAAAAAAATTAAAAACACACAAAATAGAACTAGAAAATGTTCCCAAAAGATCTACAGGTCTCGTCGTGGCCCTCAGGTCACTGTACCATAGTGAACGTCTGGAGGGACTCACCACGATGAAGGAAGGAATGCAGGAAGGAAGTAAGGAAGGAAGACCCAGGACAACTATCTTACCTTAAGACATACTGAAAGAAACACAGTATCCTTCTTAATGAACATTTTTTCACAATATTCTTAATTTTCCGAATGAAAATGTTCATTAAATGTTCAATTTCTTGTTTTCAACTGAATGAAAATTTCATTTTCATTCTGAAATGTTCTTAATGAACATTTTTTCACAATATTCTTAATTTTCCGAATGAAAATGTTCATTAAATGTTCAATTTCTTGTTTTCAACTGAATGAAAATTTCATTTTCATTCTGAAATGTTCTCAATGAACATTTTCTCCCTAATGAACACTTCTACAGGTTTCAGGCAGTTTAGACCAGCGTAAAAACTGCGGTTGTTTAGGACCATTAAAAACCACCCCATTACTGACACTTCCTGGAACCAATGCTCACACACACCGACCAGTTATCCGGCTATAACCGGCCCTCACACTCCAACAGTATTCCTGGGCACGAACACATCCGGAATGAGTGATTATAACCGGATGTACGGTTGTCAGAAAACCAGTTAATATATATGGAAATGCTCTTGCATATAACGGAAAGAGCCGGATACCAGAAAAATTACCAATTGATTGAAAAATTCCCCCCCCCCCCCCTAAAGGTTTTAGAATTTCAATTGACCGAATATTCATCACGATGCCTGAAAATATTCGGATCATTGAACGCTTCTAAATGAATGAAAATGGTCCGGGTAACATATCCGGATGAGGGAATACGGGAAAATGTGACGTGGCTTAACCGGACAAAAGGATGAATTATCGGAAAGGGGAACACCAATATAATATAACCGGCCGCTCCATGACCACATGAAAGAAACATGTCTGGTACATATGTAGTGAAGGTCCGACTATGTTACATGTTAATGTGTATGTCTATCCGGCCTCTCTCCCTCTCCCTATCCTTCTCTCTCCCTCTTCCTATCCTTCTCTCTCCCTCTCTCCCCATCTCCTGGATGCTGGAAGTGTTTATCTCACAAGAGGGGATGCCAAGGGAACTATCAGGGAGAAAGCGCCAAGCCATTACGACTATATAGCACTGGGAAGGGGTCAGGATAAGGATTTGGGATGGGACCGGGGGGGGGGGAAGGAATGGTGCCCAATCGCTTGCGGACGTTCGGGGTTTGAACGCGCCAAGAGGGATGCCAAGTGTTTCTGTTGTCCTCGTCACTCGGGTCAGTCACTCGTCGTCCTCTTCACGTCGTCACAAAATAGGTCATAGAAAACGTGTTGGGGTTTGCCTATGCGAGTTAATTCCAGGGGAGAAGGGAGTTTTGAGGTCCTTTATAGAGCCCATAAACCCGGAAAATGGCTTCCCTCCAAGACACATTCCCCCAAATGGCTTATTATCAGCGGTGATCCAGGGCCGTCAACCCTGCAAGAAATGGCTTTTCCATTGGACCATATCATTAAATATGCAAATTCTAGATATAACCATTTTGGACAGAGTTAACAAACACGGCCAATAGAACCGTCAGAAACGCTCAAATAGTTTTTCACAGGACGGCAAACAAGGTCATTAATAACCAATATATATGGGTTTAACCATTATATATATATTGGTGGTTCCCCTTTCTATAAGTACAACATCTTAGGACATTGTCAGGTTAATGTCAACCAGTTTAGAGACCTCTATAGAAGATCTGTAGCGATAACCTTCCTATTAACAATATCTTGAAAGATATTGTTGATTGGAACATTATCCCTACAGACAAAAAACAGAAAATACAATTAACAATTTACTATAAAACCAATTGTCATATAATTGACAATTTACTATAAAACCAATTGTCATATAATTGACAATTTACTATAAAACCAATTGTCATACAATTAACAATTTACTATAAAACCAATTGTCATACAATTGACAATTTACTATAAAACCAATTGTCATACAATTGACAATTTACTATAAAACCAATTGTCATACAATTGTCAATTTACTATAAAACCAAAAAAACAGCCAACCTACTCATGAAAAACTCCCCAGACACCAAGCAGAACGCCTTGAAGGAGACCAACGTCGTCTATGCCTTCAAATGCCCACTTGGGGACTGTAAGCCCCAAAGATCTCAGTATATAGGCAAGACAACAATGTCTCTTTCTAGGCGATTAACAATGCATAAGCAACAGGGCTCCATCAAGGAACATATAATCTCTTCTCACAACCAGACCATCACCAGAGAAGTCTTAACAGACAACACAGAAATCATCGATAGATACAGCGATAGCAGGCGGCTCGACATCAGCGAGGCACTACACATCAAAAAGTCAACACCAGCAATCAACAGCCAATTAATGCACAACTATATTCTACCCACTTCAAGGCCCCGAACCAATATAGAAACAGCAAGAGGTATGGGCCAATAGACCTTCTGTAGTTACTTCCATTCTTATGTTTTCATACCCATTGTTTCGTGTTCTCTCTTGTATCTGTCACCTCACCCAAAACTTTTGTGCCAATCACCTCACCTAAAGAGAGTATAAGTAGGATGAATTTTTATGTGTAAACTAAGTCTTTGAAAATGTAATAGGAATTACCAAACACGTTTAAGCGTCAGAAAAAGAAAAAAAGAATTTTGGAGAATTGATATTTCAATTACCCTCGACAGTGAAGAAAGACATATTGAGAAAATTCGTGTTAGAATTATTAATCTTACCTTTTCGGTCACCTTCAACAACATATGTTTACAAGAAAGACTGCTACCAAAATATGCTAATATATATATATATATATATATATATATATATATATATATATATATATATATATATATATATATATATATATATATATATATATATTATTGGACCCCCCAGGATCTGAAAACTCAATGGCGAGTTCAGTACTCTGACCACCTGACCACACTGACTGTACAAAAGTCATTGGTAGCCGAGGCTATAGCCCCAACGACCCGACAGCACTTGGTGGTCACAGATCACAGTTCAATGTCATCAAATTTTTCCTCTCATCACAATTCGGCAGTTGACCTCCCTGGGAGCGGCCGGGGTCTGCAGGCTTCACTGGTTGAGCTCCGGGGTCTGCAGGCTTCACTGGTTGAGCTCCGGGGTCTGCAGGCTTCACTGGTTGAGCTCCGGGGTCTGCAGGCTTCACTGGTTGAGCTCCGGGGTCTGCAGGCTTCACTGGTTGAGCTCCGGGGTCTGCAGGCTTCACTGGTTGAGCTCCGGGGTCTGCAGGCTTCACTGGTTGAGTTCCGGGGTCTGCAGGCTTCACTGGTTGAGCTCCGGGGTCTGCAGGCTTCACTGGTTGAGCTCCGGGGTCTGCAGGCTTCACTGGTTGAGTTCCGGGGTCTGCAGGCTTCACTGGTTGAGCTCCGGGGTCTGCAGGCTTCACTGGTTGAGCTCCGGGGTCTGCAGGCATCACTGGTTGAGCTCCGAGGTCTGCAGGCTTCACCAGTTGAGCTCCGGGGTCTGCAGGCTTCACTGGTTGAGCTCCGGGGTCTGCAGGCTTCACCAGTTGAGCTCCAGGTCTGCAGGCTTCACCAGTTGAGCTCCAGGTCTGCAGGTTTCACCAGTTGAGCTCCAGGTCTGCAGGCTTCACCAGTTGAGCTCCAGGTCTGCAGGCTTCACTGGTTGAGCTCCGGGGTCTGCAGGCTTCACCAGTTGAGCTCCAGGTCTGCAGGCTTCACTGGTTGAGCTCCAGGTCTGCAGGTTTCACCAGTTGAGCTCCAGGTCTGCAGGTTTCACCAGTTGAGCTCCGGGGTCCTGAACCAATTTACAGCGCTCAGCGATTGTATTTGGAGAAGCCGATTTTGTGGGATTTTAGCTTAGGGCGTGATTGTTGATTGTTCCCCCCCCTGACCGACGGTGTCTGTTCGATTGTTGCTGACGATTTGATATAAGTATATGAATATATTTGATTAAATATAAGCGCATGACTGGCGTTGTTGATCTTATAGTATAAGCGTTCTATGCTTCTATTGTCTTACTCTCGGGAATATGACAATCAAGGTACCGAAATTGATGGCAAAGAAACTTTAGTAATTATTGAAAGGTTTAATTTCGTACAACGCTTCGTTCCACTCTGGAACATCTTCAGGTGAGGAATGAATACACAAGATTGATGATTGATGAAGATTAAGACACCCAAAAGGTGGCACGGGCATGAATAGCCCGTAAGTGGTGGCCCTTTTAAGCCATTACCAGTATCAAAAGCTGATACTGGAGATCTGTGGAGGTGCGAATGCACCCTGCATGACGGGAGGTGTCTCCCTTATGAATGTGTTAAGATGAAGATGAAGCCACCCAAAACGTGGCACGGGCATGAATAGCTCGTAAGTGGTGGCCCAATACACAAGGTGCATGTTTATCTTAAATACACATATGAAAGAGGTGAACTTGTGTAGTGGGTAAGGTGAAGTAATATCAAACATAGGTGAATAGGGGAATAAAGTCAATCAAACACTGGGTAAGGCGGTGGGTGGGGAGGACTTGGTAGAGATGTCTTTGTCCGGTGCTCTATAGTGACGTCTGGATTTGAGCGTAGGGTCAAATAGAGGCTTCCTGTCCCAATAGAAAGTATATCAACACTTCTCCCCTCTCCTCTACCCTCCCACTCTCTCCTCACACCTTCCCCCTCCTTCTGTCTCAAAGTCTGCCTCTTCATCCCAAAACAATACTTTAATAAATGTTTTTGGACATCTTGTGAAAGTGGCGGCTTCCTCAGCTCAACCTCAGAGACGTCAACTTGCTATGGGAATACTGATATGAAGCTATCATCCCGTCTAATGACTGACAGGGGACAGACGCCAGGACGAGGCACTCTAGTCAGCCTTCTGACTGACTGCTGACTGGATCAAGTACTGATGTATTACTCGTTACTGTATAATCATTTGCAGGTGGCTGGTAGAAATTGCAACGTTTATGAGAGATGAATGGTGTGACTGACAATACAATCATAACATGATTGGTGGCAGCGGTGGGATCCAACAGTGTCATTACGTGATTGGTGGCAGCGGTGGGATCCAACAGTGTCATTACGTGATTGGTGGCAGCGGTGGGATCCAACGGTGTCATTACGTCATTGGTGGCAGTGGTGGGATCCAACGGTGTCATTACGTGATTGGTGGCAGCGGTGGGATCCAACGGTGTCATTACGTCATTGGTGGCAGCGGTGGGATCCAACGGTGTCATTACGTCATTGGTGGCAGTTGTGGGATCCAACGGTGTCATTACGTCATTGGTGGCAGTGGTGGGATCCAACGGTGTCATTACAACATCGATGACATCAACGGTCGCTCTACTTGTCTGAAATGGCACGAAGGTACCTACACCCGCCTCCCATATCGACCACCTCTCTCTCTCTCTCTCTCTCTCTCTCTCTCTCTCTCTCTCTCTCTCTCTCTCTCTCTCTCTCTCTCTCTCTCTCTCTCTCACTCTCACTCTCACTCTCACTCTCTCACTCTCTCACTCTCTCTCTCTCTCTCTCTCACTCACTCTCTCTCTCTCTCTCTCTGGATTTCTTCTTTTTCAATCTGGAGTTCTATGTAACCATTTTTCTTTAACTTGCTACTCTCTTCTTCACTTTCTCTCCGCTCTTTCTCACATACGTTTTGCTATTCTCTCGTACGTGTCTCTCATTATTGTGTAATATACCTGTCTCATTGTGTCTCATTCCACTATTTCATTCTCCACTTCTCTTGGAAAGCTCATTCTCCTCAATCTACCTCATAGCTGCTATCTCTCCTTGTTATCTACTCTCTCACTTCTCTCAGCTGCTCTCTTCAGCCCTCTCACTCTACCTTACTCCTCCTAATTTCCCCTCACCCTCTCAATCTCCCCTCACCCCTCAATCTCCCCTCACCCCTCTCAATTTCCCCTCACCCCTCTCAATTTCCCCTCACCCCTCTCAATCTCCCCTCACCCCTCTTTAATTTACGTCCCCCTCACATCTGTCTATCTATTTCCTACTTTCCTCTACGAATTCCTTTATCTTTTCCCCTCAGCTACCCATACACTTCCCCTTCTTCTCCCTCTCTCACCCTTCCTCATCTCCTCTCTCGCATTCCTCCCCTCGCGTCACTCTCCGTTCTCGACCAATCAGGACCTTCCGTGATAATTGGGTTACTTCCGGTGTCCCAAGGTAGTGAGTTGGTAGATTAATCATTAAGTCAACTAACCCGTGACCAAGTGGTTAGTGATGGTAGGGGGAGAGAGAGAGAGAGAGAGAGAGAGAGAGAGAGAGAGAGAGAGAGAGAGAGAGAGAGAGAGAGAGAGAGAGAGAGAGAGAGAGAGAGAGAGAGAGACAGACAGACAGACACAGACAGAGAGAGAGAGAGAGAGAGAGAGAGAGAGAGAGAGAGAGAGAGAGAGAGAGAGAGAGAGAGAGAGAGAGAGAGAGAGAGAGAGAGAGAGAGAGAGAGAGAGAGAGAGAGAGAGAGAGAGAGAGAGAGAGAGAGAGAGAGAGAGAGAGAGAGAGAGAGAGAGAGAGAGAGAGAGAGAGAGAGAGAGAGAGAGATAAGATCAAAAGTTGACAACAAATTCAATATCCCTCGAACCGTTAACCCAGTAAACCGTTACACAGTTAAATCGTCAGGTTGTTAAACCGTTATACTGTTAAGCCATTAAGCCGTTACCCCGTTAAACAGAACAGTAAAGAGCAAATAACGTCATCGATATGAATGAGACACAACTCACATCCAACGGAATATCACATCACATGAGAAATATTCCCAACTTTAATTGCCGTGAATTGATTTCCATGTCGCTTAAAAAAGGTACTTTTTTAAGGCTGAATATTTAAAATTACCGGGTGTCGTTGCGAGTGACGTCATGCCTGCTGTTAGGTCATTGGTCCAGGGGCAAGATTTCGGCGGGTGACGTCATTATAATACGCTCCTGTGATTGGTTCAGTGACAATCAGCTGCAGGATGTTCTCAGGGGAGTTTTAATATATTAACATGGATTTAATTCATAGTGAAGTAGGGATTTTCATTTATATGTGTCGCTGGCATGCGTGTGGCGCTGTAATATGTATAACGCTGGCATTAAAGTCTGGTCAAATATATGGCTACTGAAGTTCAACTCAAGCAAGTGCAAAGTAATGAGGCGGTGTAGGAAATGGGAAGATACATACAAGGTGCTAGGATTTGTTTAATGTCAGAGTAGTTAACAGGTGGAATGCATTAGGCAGTGATGTGGTGGAGGCTGACTCCATACACAGTTTACAATGTACATATGCAAGAGCCCAGTAGGCTCAGGAACCTCAGCCAGTTGAGAGGTGGGACCCAAGAGCCGAGGTTCAACCCCCGCCACCACAACTAGGTGAGTACACCCACCTTGCCAACATCTTCACCCTGGTGTGGTTAGTTATTTAGTCTCTTAATTACACCAGAATTCAAATATGCAAATTCTTGGAGAATGTCATTACCGACAACAATAGCAAAGGCCAGCCAGGGTGAACCACCAGTGTCACCCTAGACCAGCCAGGGCCAGGGTGAACCACCAGTGTCACCCTAGACCAGCCAGGGCCAGGGTGAACTACCAGTGTCACCCTAGACCAGCCAGGGCCAGGGTGAACTACCAGTGTCACCCTAGACCAGCCAGGGCCAGGGTGAACTACCAGTGTCACCCTAGACCAGCCAGGGTAAACCACCAGTGCCCCCCCCCCACAAGGGTCAACCACCACACTACGTAATTACTGCTATTATATCTACTCTCTAGCCATAGTTAGGTTAATTAAAGATTTAAGCTTTGCTTAAGGTTGGTCAGGTCAGATGTCATTACGTTCGGTTACGTTAATACGATATGTTATATTGTCCAAATTGTGAAATATGGAATTCGAAAACTATTTTTGTGTACCCTTCAATTCGATTACATAAAACCAAATTCTTTAGATCGTTTAACAGTAAACATTTTCACCATATTCTTTCGATATTTTAAACCAACGATATATAATACAATAAAATTATAACTTGAGAATAATTTCTGTTTAGGATAAAGGTTCGCTTCCTATCATATACTGGTAATATTGATCATTACAGTGGTCAACTTTGATGACGTTGATCCGGTCCTGGGGCCAGATTCACGAAGCAGTTACGCAAGCACATACGAACATGTACATGTTTCCTCAATCTATGACGGCTTTGGTTACATTTATTAAACAGTTTACAAGCATGAAAACTTTCCAATCAACTGTTGTTATTGTTATAAACAGCCTCCTGGTGCTTCGGAGCTCATTAACTGTTTAATAATTGTAAACAAAGCCGCCATAGATGGAGAAAAGATGTACAGGTTCGTAAGTGCTTGTGTAACTGCTTCGTGAATCTGTCCCCAGAGTCGTAAGTGCTTGCGAACCTGCTTCGTGAATCTGTCCCCAGGTTCGTAAGTGCTTGCAAACCTACTTCGTGAATCTGTCCCCAGAGTCGTAAGTGCTTGCGAACCTGCTTCGTGAATCTGGCCCCAGAGTCGTAAGTGCTTGCGAACCTGCTTCGTGAATCTGTCCCCAGAGTCGTAAGTGCTTGCGAACCTGCTTCGTGAATCTGTCCCCAGAGTCGTAAGTGCTTGCGAACCTGCTTCGTGAATCTGTCCCCAGAGTCGTAAGTGCTTGCGTAACTGCTTCGTGAATCTGACCCCTGGTCTTTTTGATACTGCTTCAACAAGGCTGTAATTGGCACTCTCGTAGAGGTTGACAGCATGGTTGGCACACTGCAATGTTTTTGTCCAATCACAACAACAATAAAATCATTGCATCGTTTACATCCTTATAGCCTTGCAACCGTTGCATTGTTGGCCACGATCTATGCATGTGTGACGAGTGACAGGGAGATATATGCAACACAGTGAGCCATGTTATTAATGTGGTGGTGTGGTGGCAGATGTGGGCGTGTCGGAGCGTGCTGGTGCTCCTGATGGTGGCCACGTGTGTGGTGGCCAGGCCCCAGGAGGCCATGGTGGCCACCCAAACCGGAGAGGAAGGGCCAAATCCCATCAACAACGTCTGGGAGTACGCCTTCATCAACGATAGGTCCAGTCTGGGCCACAGGTCAGGCGCGTAAGTACTCACTCACTCACTCACTCACTCACTCACTCACTCACTCACTCACTCACTCTCTCTCTCTCCCTCTCTCTCTCTCTCTCTCAAAGCCTCGTCCTTCTACCCCCGCTGGAACGTAAACAAAGCCCCCTAGCGGCATCAGCCAAAAACAGAAGCCATGTAAAACACTCATCCCAGGGTTAGTGTCTTGTCCCTTCGTCTTGTGAGTGCGAGTGAGAGTGCTGGAGTGGAAGAGAGAGTGTAGGAATGAGTGGGAGTGAGAGTGTAGGAATGAGTGCGAGAGAGAGTGTAGGAAAGAGTGCGAGTAAGGGTACAGGAATGAGTGCGAGTGTAGGAGAGAATGCGAGTGAGAGTGCAGGAAAGAGTGCGAGTGATGTAGGAGAGAGTGAGAGTGCAGAAGAGAGTGAGAAAGTGCAGGAGAGAGTGAGAGTGCAGGGGAGAGTGTGAGTGCAGGGGAGAGTGACAGTGCGAGAGTGCAGGAAAGAGTGCGAGTGATGTAGGAGAGAGTGAGAGTGCAGGAGAGAGTGAGAGTGCAGGAGAGAGTGAGAGTGCAGGGGAGAGTGAGAGGGCAGAAGAGAGTGAGAGTGCGAGAGTGCAGGAAAGAGTGCGAGTGATGTAGAAGAGAGTGAGAGTGCAGGAGAGAGTGAGAGTGCAGGAAAGAGTGAGAGTGCAGGGGAGAGTGAGAGGGCAGAAGAGAGTGAGAGTGCGAGAGTGCAGGAAAGAGTGCGAGTGATGTAGGAGAGAGTGAGAGTGCAGGAAAGAGTGAGAGTGATGTAGGAGAGAGTGAGAGTGTAGGAGAGAGTGAGAGTGTAGGAGAGAGTGAGAGTGCAGGAAAGAGTGAGAGTGCAGGAGAGAGTGAGAGTGTAGGAGAGAGTGAGAGTGCAGGAAAGAGTGAGAGTGCAGGAGAGAGAGAGAGAGAGTGCACCCCATCTGAGCCAACTGCTCCAAACTTCCCTAACAACAGAGGTACTTTTACCCTAAACTTGGCTCCCCTCTGGAATAAGGTAGCCCCCCCCCTGGCAGCCCCCCCCCTGGCAGCCCCCCACCAGCTGACAGTAGTTTAGGTAGCCCCCCCCACCCCCTGGTAGCCCCCCCCTGGAAGGGCTTACTAAGGGGGGAGAGGGGGGGGGACGGGGTGGAAAAGACCCCCAATAGAGCAATATATGTAGACCAAGATGTAGTTGACTAACATGTAGCCCAATACACATGTAGAGCACTCTACACCTGCTGTGGGGAGCAGGTGTACAGCCTCGGTTTACCTGCCCTAAACTAATTAACAGCAGTGTACCAATTTGGGGACGAGAAATTAATTATGGGGGGTATTAGGTTGGGCTTGGGTCGTCCTCTGAGACTTGAATCACTGAGAGCTCCTCAAAATTGTAATAATTGTAATTGGATAATTGTACCAAACAGTCCCATTATTGCTACCCAAATAACCCCTCCAAAAAAATTTTTTACATGTTCACTTTGGAGTTCAATTTCCCGACTTGTTCAATGGGAACATTTAATCCTCCCTACAATATACCTTTTCATATAACTTCTTAATTGATATTGGCGGCTTTTACTGTTTTAATAGTCTAGGGTAAGCCTTAACCTTCTCCAATAGTCTAGGGTAAGCCTTAACCTTATCCAATAGTCTAGGGTAAGCCTTAACCTTCTACAATAGTCTAGGGTAAGCCTTAACCTTATCCAATAGTCTAGGGTAAGCCTTAACCTTCTACAATAGTCTAGGGTAAGCCTTAACCTTCTCCAATAGTCTAGGATAAGCCTTAACCTTCTCCAATAGTCTAGGGTAAGCCTTAACCTTATCCAATAGTCTAGGGTAAGCCTTAACCTTATCCAATAGTCTAGGGTAAGCCTTAACCTTATCCAATAGTCTAGGGTAAGCCTTAACCTTATCCAATAGTCTAGGGTAAGCCTTAACCTTCTCCAATAGTCTAGGGTAAGCCTTAACCTTATCCAATAGTCTAGGGTAAGCCTTAACCTTATCCAATAGTCTAGGGTAAGCCTTAACCTTATCCAATAGTCTAGGGTAAGCCTTAACCTTATCCAATAGTCTAGGGTAAGCCTTAACCTTATCCAATAGTCTAGCATAAGCCTTAACCTTATCCAATAGTCTAGGGTAAGCCTTAACCTTATCCAATAGTCTAGGGTAAGCCTTAACCTTATCCAATAGTCTAGGGTAAGCCTTAACCTTCTCCAATAGTCTAGGGTAAGCCTTAACCTTATCCAATAGTCTAGGGTAAGCCTTAACCTTATCCAATAGTCTAGGGTAAGCCTTAACCTTATCCAATAGTCTAGGGTAAGCCTTAACCTTATCCAATAGTCTAGGGTAAGCCTTAACCTTATCCAATAGTCTAGCATAAGCCTTAACCTTATCCAATAGTCTAGGGTAAGCCTTAACCTTATCCAATAGTCTAGGGTAAGCCTTAACCTTATCCAATAGTCTAGGGTAAGCCTTAACCTTATCCAATAGTCTAGGGTAAGCCTTAACCTTATCCAATAGTCTAGGGTAAGCCTTAACCTTATCCAATAGTCTAGGGTAAGCCTTAACCTAGAGTTAAATCTTAAGGCTCCAGGTACCTAGAGTTTCTGCTAGGTGAACAGCGGCATCGAGTGACAGGAAACGTACCCAACCATTTCTGTCTCGCCCACGGGAATCGAACCCGGGATCCGAGAACACACGGGAGAACCCCCACGAGGGTAATGGTCTTTAGGAGGAGGATTAGATCTTGCAGTATTAGGAGGGAATTCTGATCCTCTTTACAATAGCGGCCCCAAAGGTCCTTTTGAAGTTGGCGTTGAGTCCCCCGGCGAGCCGTCTTGAGGTCTCTTGGAGGAACAAAACCGCCTCCAAGGTTGTTTAGAGGCCTCCAAGGCTGTTTAGAGGCCTCCAAGACTGTTTTGAGGCCTCCAAGGCTGTTTAAAGGCCTCCAAGGCTATTTAGAGGCCTCCAAGGCTGTTTAGAGACCTCCAAGAATCTTAATTAGAGGCCTCCAAGGCTGTTTAGAGGCCTCCAAGGCTGTTTAGAGGCCTCCAAGGCTGTTTAGAGGCCTCCAAGGCTGTTTAGAGGCCTCCAAGGCTGTTAAGAGGCCTCCAAGGCTGTTAAGAGGCCTCCAAGGCTGTTTTGAGGCCTCCAAGGCTGTTTAGAGGCCTTCAAGGTTGTTTAGAGGCCTCCAAGGTTGTTTAGAGGCCTCCAAGGCTGTTTAGAGGCCTCCAAGGTTGTTTAGAGGCCTCGAAGGCTGTTAAGAGGCCTCCAAGGCTGTTTAGAGGCCTCCAAGGCTGTCTAGAGACCTCCAAGGCTGTTAAGAGGCCTCCAAGGCTGTTTAGAGGCCTCTAAGGCTGTTAAGAGGCCTCCAAGGCTGTTTAGAGGCCTCCAAGGCTGTTTAGAGGCCTCCAAGGTTGTTTAGAGACCTCCAAGAATCTTAATTCGAGGCCTCCAAGGCTGTTTAGAGGCCTCCAAGGCTGTTAAGAGGCCTCCAAGGCTGTTTTGAGGCCTCCAAGGCTGTTAAGAGGCCTCCAAGGCTGTTTAGAGGCCTCCAAGGCTGTTAAGAGGCCTCCAAGGCTGTTAAAAGGCCTCC
Organism: Procambarus clarkii; assembly: GCF_020424385.1. Taxonomy (NCBI): domain Eukaryota; kingdom Metazoa; phylum Arthropoda; class Malacostraca; order Decapoda; family Cambaridae; genus Procambarus; species Procambarus clarkii. The sequence continues at coordinate 111,070 of NW_025568206.1, forward strand.
AAGGCTGTTTTGAGGCCTCCAAGGCTGTTTAGAGGCCTTCAAGGTTGTTTAGAGACCTCCAAGGTTGTTTAGAGGCCTCCAAGGTTGTTTAGAGGCCTCCAAGGCTGTTTAGAGGCCTCCAAGGTTGTTTAGAGGCCTCCAAGGCTGTTAAGAGGCCTCCAAGGCTGTTTAGAGGCCTCCAAGGCTGTCTAGAGACCTCCAAGGCTGTTAAGAGGCCTCCAAGGCTGTGTAGAGGCCTCCAAGGCTGTTAAGAGGCCTCCAAGGCTGTTAAGAGGCCTCCAAGGCTGTTTAGAGGCCTCCAAGGCTGTCTAGAGACCTCCAAGGCTGTTAAGAGGCCTCCAAGGCTGTTTAGAGGCCTCCAAGGCTGTTAAGAGGGCTCCAAGGCTGTTTAGAGGCCTCCAAGGCTGTTTAGAGGCCTCCAAGGTTGTTTAGAGACCTCCAAGAATCTTAATTAGAGGCCTCCAAGGCTATTTAGAGGCCTCCAAGGCTGTTTTGAGGCCTCCAAGGCTGCTTAGAGGCCTCCAAGGCTGTTTAGAGGCCTCCAAGGCTGTTTAGAGGCCTCCAAGGTTGTTTAGAGGCCTCCAAGGGTGTTTAGAGGCCTCCAAGGGTGTTTAGAGGCCTCCAAGGGTGTTTAGAGGCCTCCAAGGGTGTTTAGAGGCCTCCAAGGCTGTTTAGAGGCCTCCAAGGCTGTTTAGAGGCCTCCAAGGGTGTTTAGAGACCTCCAAGGCTGTTTAGAGGCCTCCAAGGCTGTTTAGAGACCTCCAAGGCAGTTTAGAGGCCTCCAAGGCTGTTTAGAGGCCTCCAAGGCTGTTTAGAGACTTCCAAGGCTGTTTAGAGACCTCCAAGGCTGTTTAGAGACCTCCAAGGCTGTTTAGAGACCTCCAAGGCTGTTTAGAGACTTCCAAGGCTGTTTAGAGACCTCCAAGGCTGTTTAGAGACCTCCAAGGCTGTTTAGAGACCTCCAAGGCTGTTTAGAGACCTCCAAGGCTGTTTAGAGGCCTCCAAGGTTGTTTAGAGACCTCCAAGGCTGTTTAAAGGCCTCCAAGTGTGGCTGAGGTGACTGAGGATGTCTAGAGAGGGAACCAGTGAGGCAGGGAGGCAGGGAGGTAGGGAGGTAGGTAGGGAGGTAGGTAGGGAGGTAGGGAGGTAGGTAGGGAGGGAGGTAGGGAGGGAGGTAGGTAGGTAGATAGGTAGGTAGGGAGGGAGGGAGGGAGGTAGGTAGGGAGGGAGGTAGGTAGGTAGGTAGGTAGGTAGGTAGGGAGGTAGGTAGGTAGGTAGGTAGATAGGTAGGTAGGTAGGGAGGGAGGGAGGGAGGAAGGTAGGTAGGTAGGTAGGTAGGTAGGTAGGTAGGTAGGGAGGTAGGTAGGTAGGTAGGTAGGTAGGTAGGTAGGTAGGTAGGTAGGGAGTGAGGGAGGGAGGTAGGGAGGCTGGGAGGTAGAGAGGGAGGTAGGAAGGGAGGTAGGTAGGGAGGGAGGTAGGTAGGTAGGTAGGTAGGTAGGTAGGTAGGGAGGTAGGTAGGTAGGTAGGTAGGTAGGTAGGGGAGTGAGGGAGGGAGGTAGGAGGCTGGGAGGAAGAGAGGGAGGTAA
>NW_025568209.1:0-34030 GCF_020424385.1 Procambarus clarkii
CTGCAGTTTTCAAAATATCCCAAACATCCCAATTTCGAGGCCTGAGCCATATTTTGGAGCCAAATTCTGGCTCTCTGCACGTATTCGCAGTTTGATATTACGACTTTTTATACCCAACATATGCCAAGTACTGAAAGCGGCAGTGAGTCACATTTTGCACAAACTCCCCTGCAGTTTTCAAAATATCCCAAACTTCCCAATTTCGAGGCATGAACCATATTTTGGAGCCAAATTCTGGCTCTCTGCACGTATTCGCTGTTTGAAATTACAACTTTTTATTCCCAACATATGCAAAGTACTGAAAGCGGCATTTGGTCACATTTGTCCCAAACCTCCTTAAAGTTTTCAAAATATCCCAAACATCCCAATTTCGAGGCCTGAGCCATATTTTGGAGCCAAATTCTGGCTCTCTGCACGTATTCGCAGTTTGAAATTTTGACTTTTTATACCCAACATATGCCAAGTACTGAGAGCGGCAGAGTCACATTTTGCACAAACTCCCCTGCAGTTTTCAAAATATTCAAAATATATCAATTTCGAGGCCTGAGCCATATTTTGGAGCCAAATTCTGGCTCTCTGCACGTATTCGCAGTTTGAATTTACGATTTTTTTATACCCGACATATGCGAAAGACTGAGAACGGCGTTTTGTCACATTTGTCCCAACCCTTCCTGCAGTTTTCAAAATATCCCAAACATCCCAATATCGAGGCCTGAGCCATATTTTGGAGCCAAATTCTGGCTCTCTGCACGTATTCGCAGTTTGAAATTACGACTTTTTATACAGAACATATGGCAAGTACTGAAAGCGGCGTTTGGTCATATTTGTCCCAAACCCCCCCTGCAGTTTTCAAAATATCCCAAACATCCCAATTTCTTTGCCTGAGCCAAATTCTGGCTCTATGCACGTATTCGCAGTTTGAAATTACGACTTTTTATACCCAACATATGTCAAGTCCTGAAAGCGGCAGTGAGTCACATTTTGCACAAACTCCCCTGCAGTTTTCAAAATATCCCAAATATCCCAATTTCGAGGCCTGAGCCATATTTTGGAGCCAAATTCTGGCTCTCTGCACGTATTCGCAGTCTGAAATTGCGACTTTTTTATACCCAACATATGCCAAGTACTGAAAGCGGCGTTTGGTCACATTTGTCCTAAACCTCTCTGCAGTTTTCAAAATATCCCAAATATCCCAATTTCGAGGCCTGAGCCTATTTTGGAGCCAAATTCTGGCTCTCTGCACGTATTCGCAGTTTGAAATTACGACTTTTTATACCCAACATATGCCAAGTACTGAAAGCGGCAGTGAGTCACATTTTGCACAAACTTCCCTGCAGTTTTCAAAATATCCCAAACATCCCAATTTCGAGGCCTGAGCCATATTTTGGAGCCAAATTCTGGCTCTCTGCACGTATTCGCAGTTTGAAATTACGACTTTTTATACCCAACATATGCCAAGTACTGAAAGCGGCAGTGAGTCACATTTTGCACAAACTCCCCTGCAGTTTTCAAAATATCCCAAATATCCCAATTTCGAGGCCTGAGCCATATTTTGGAGCCAAATTCTGGCTCTCTGCACGTATTCGCAGTTTGAAATTACGACTTTTTATACCCAACATATGCCAGTACTGAAAGCGGCGTTTGGTCACATTTGTCCCAAACCTCCCTGCAGTTTTTAAAATATCCCAATTTCGAGGCCTGAGCCATATTTTGGAGTCAAATTCTGGCTCTCTGCACGTATTCCCAGTTTCATATTTTGACTTTTTATACCCAACATATGCCAAGTACTGAAAGCGGCAGTGAGTCACATTTTGCACAAACTCCCCTGCTGTTTTCAAAATATCCCAAACATCCCAATTTCGAGGCCTGAGCCATATTTTGGAGCCAAAATCTGGCTCTCTGCACGTATTCGCAGTTTGAAATTACGTCTTTTTATACCCAACATATGCCAAGTACTGAAAGCGGCGTTTGGTCACATTTGTCCTAATCCCCCCTGCAGTTTTCAAAATATCCCAAGCATCCCAATTTCGAGGCCTGAGCAATATTTTGGAGCCAAATTCAGGCTCTCTGCACGTAATCGCAGTTTGAAATTCAGATTTTTAATACCCAACATATGCCAAGTACTGAAAGCGGCATTGAGTCACATTTTGCACAAAATTCCCTCCAATTTTCATCATATCCTAAATATTCCAATTTCGAGGCCTGAGCCATATTTTGGAGACAAATTCTGGCTCTCTGCACGTAATCGCAGTTTGAAATTACGTCTTTTTATACCCAACATATGCCAAGTACTGAAAGCGACGTTTGGACACATTTGTCCCAAACCTCCCTGCAGTTTTCAAAATATCCCTAATATCCTATTTTCGAGGCCTGATTCATATTTTGGAGCCAAATTCTGGCTCTCTGCACGTATTCGCAGTGTGATATTTCGACTTTTTATACCCAACATATGCCAAGTACTGAAAGCAGCAGTGAATCACATTTTTCACAAACTCCCCTGTAGTTTTCAAAATATCCAAAACATCCCAATTTCGTGGCCTGAGTAATATTTTGGAGCCAAATTCTGGCTCTCTGCACATATTCGCAGTTTGAAATTACGACTTTTTTTATACCCAACATATGCGAAGTACTGAAAGCGGCGTTTGGTCACATTTTCCCAAACCTCCCTGCAGTTTTCAAAATTTCCCGAACATCCCAATATCGAGGCCAGAGCCATATTTTGGAGTCAAATTCTGGCTCTCTGCACGTATTCGCAGTTTGAAATTACGTCTTTTTATACCCAACATATGCCAAGTACTGAAAGCGGCGTTTGGTCACATTTGTCCTAATCCCCCCTGCAGTTTTCAAAATATCCCAAGCATCCCAATTTCGAGGCCTGAGCAATATTTTGGAGCCAAATTCAGGCTCTCTGCACGTAATCGCAGTTTGAAATTCAGATTTTTTATACCCAACATATGCCAAGTACTGAAAGCGGCATTGAGTCACATTTTGCACAAAATTCCCTCCAGTTTTCATCATATCCCAAATATTCCAATTTCGAGGCCTGAGCCATATTTTGGAGCCAAATTCTGGCTCTCTGCACGTATTCGCAGTTTGAAATTACGTCTTTTTATACCCAACATATGCCAAGTACTGAAAGCGGCGTTTGGTCACATTTGTCCCAAACATCCCTGCAGTTTTCAAAATATCCCTAATATCCCAATTTCGAGGCCTGAGCCATATTTTGGAGCCAAATTCTGGCTCTCTGCACGTATTCGCAGTTTGATATTACGACTTTTTATACCCAACATATGCCAAGTACTGAAAGCGGCAGTGAATCACATTTTTCACAAACTCCCCTGTAGTTTTCAAAATATCCAAAACATTCCAATTTCGTGGCCTGAGTAATATTTTGGAGCCAAATTCTCGCTCTCTGCACATATTCGCAGTTTGAAATTACGACTTTTTTTTTATACCCAACATATGCGAAGTACTGAAAGTGCCGTTCGGTCACATTTGTCCCAAACCTCCCTGCAATTTTCAAAATATCCCGAACATCCCAATATCGAGGCCTGAGCCATATTTTGGAGCCAAATTCTGGCTCTCTGCACGTATTCGCAGTTTGAAATTACGTCTTTTTATACCCAACATATGCCAAGTACTGAAAGCGGCGTTTGGTCACATTTGTCCTAATCCCACCTGCAGTTTTCAAAATATCCCGAACATCCCAATATCGAGGCCTGAGCCATATTTTGGAGCCAAATTCTGGTTCTCTGCACGTATTCGCAGTTTGATATTATGACTTTTTATACCCAACATATGCCAAGTACTGAAAGCGGCAGTGAGTCACATTTTGCATAAACTCCCCTGCAGTTTTCAAAATATCCCAAACATCCTAATTTCGAGGCCTGAGCCATATTTTGGAGCCAAAATCTGGCTCTCTGCACGTATTCGCAGTTTAAAATTACGACTTTTTTATACCCAACATATGTGAAAGACAGAGAACGGCGTTTGGTCACATTTGTCCCAAACCTTCCAGCAGTTTTCAAAAGATCCCAAACATCCCAATACCGAGGCCTGAGCCATATTTTGGAGCCAAATTCTGGCTCTCTGCACGTATTCGCAGTTTGATATTACGACTTTTTATACCCAACATATGCCAAGTACTGAAAGCGGCAGTGAGTCACATTTTGCACAAACTCCCCTGCAGTTTAAAAAAATATCCCAAACATCCCAATTTCGAGGCCTGAGCCATATTTTGGAGCCAAAATCTGGCTCTCTGCACGTATTCGCAGTTTGAAATTACGTCTTTTTATACCCAACATATGCCAAGTACTGAAAGCGGCGTTTGGTAACATTTGTCCTAATCCCCCCTGCAGTTTTCAAAATATCCCGAACATCCCAATATCGAGGCCTGAGCCATATTTTGGAGCCAAATTCTGGTTCTCTGCACGTATTCGCAGTTTGATATTATGACTTTTTATACCCAACATATGCCAAGTACTGAAAGCGGCAGTGAGTCACATTTTGCACAAACTCCCCTGCAGTTTTCAAAATATCCCAAACATCCTAATTTCGAGGCCTGAGCCATATTTTGGAGCCAAAATCTGGCTCTCTGCACGTATTCGCAGTTTGAAATTACGACTTTTTTATACCCAACATATGCGAAAGACAGAGAACGGCGTTTGGTCACATTTGTCCCAAACCTTCCAGCAGTTTTCAAAAGATCCCAAACATCCCAATACCGAGGCCTGAGCCATATTTTGGAGGCAAATTCTAGCTCTCTGCACGTATTCGCAGTTTGAAATTACGACTTTTTATACAGAACATATGGCAAGTACTGAAAGCGGCGTTTGGTCATATTTGTCCCAAACCCCCCTGCAGTTTTCAAAATATCCCAAACATCCCAATTTCTTGGCCTGAGCCAAATTCTGGCTCTATGCACGTATTCGCAGTTTGAAATTACGACTTTTTATACCCAACATATGTCAAGTCCTGAAAGCGGCGTTTAGTCACATTTGTCCTAAACCTCCCTGCAGTTTTCAAAATATCCCAAATATCCCAATTTCGAGGCCTGAGCCATATTTTAGAGCCAAATTCTGGCTCTCTGCACGTATTCGCAGTCTGAAATTGCGACTTTTTTATACCCAACATATGCCAAGTACTGAAAGCGGCGTTTGGTCACATTTGTCCTAAACCTCTCTGCAGTTTTCAAAATATCCCAAATATCCCAATTTCGAGGCCTGAGCCACTATTTTGGAGCCAAATTCTGGCTCTCTGCACGTATTCGCAGTTTGATATTAAGAATTTTTATACCAAACATATGCCAAGTACTGAAAGCGGCAGTGAGTCACATTTTGCACAAACTTCCCTGCAGTTTTCAAAATATTCCAAACATCTCAATTTCGAGGCCTGAGCCTTATTTTGGAGCCAAATTCTGGCTCTCTGCACGTATTCGCAGTTTGAAATTACGATTTTTTATACCCAACATATGCCAAGTACTGAAAGCGGCAGTGAGTCACATTTTGCACAAACTCCCCTTCAGTTTTCAAAATATCCCAAATATCCCAATTTCGAGGCCTGAGCCATATTTTGGATCCAAATTCTGGCTCTCTGCACGTATTCGCAGTTTGAAATTACGACTTTTTATACCCAACATATGCCAAGTACTGAAAGCGGCGTTTGGTCATATTTGTCCCAAACCCCCCTGCAGTTTTCAAAATATCCCAAACATCCCAATTTCGTGGCCTGAGCCAAATTCTGGCTCTCTGCACGTATTCGCAGTTTGAAATTACGACTTTTTATACCCAACATATGTCAAGTCCTGAAAGCGGCACTGAGTCACATTTTGCAAAAACTCCCCTGCAGTTTTCGAAATATGCCAAATATCCCAATTTCGAGGCCTGAGCCATATTTTGCAGCCAAATTCTGGCTCTCTGCACGTATTCGCAGTTTGAAATTATATCTTTTTATACCCAACATATGCCAAGTACTGAAAGCGGCGTTTTGTCACATTTGTCCTAATCCCCCCCCTGCTGTTTTCAAAATATCCCAAACATCCCAATTTCGAGGATTGAATCATATTTTGGAGCCAAATTCAGGCTCTCTGCACGTATTCGCAGTTTGAAATTCAGACTTTTTATACCCAACATATGACAAGTACTGAAAGCGGCAGTGAGTCACATTTTGCACAAAATTCCCTCCAGTTTTCAAAATATCCAAAATATCCCAATTTCGAGGCCTGAGCCATATTTTGGTGACAAATTCTGGCTCTCTGCACGTATTCGCAGTTTGAAATTACCTCTTTTTTATACCCAACATATGACAAGTACTGAAAGCGGCAGTGAGTCACATTTTGCACAAACTCCCCTGCAGTTTTCAAAATATCCCAAACTTCCCAATTTGGAGGCCTGAACCATATTTTGGAGCCAAATTCCGGCTCACTGCACGTATTTGCAGTTTGAAATTACGATTTTTATACCCAACATATGCCAAGTACTGAAAGCGGCAGAGTCACATTTTGCACAAACTCCCCTGCAGTTTTCAAAATATCCAAAATATCCCAATTTCGAGGCCTGAGCCATATTTTGGAGCCAAATTCTGGCTCTCTGCACGTATTCGCAGTTTGAAATTACGACTTTTTATACCCAACATATGCTAAGTACTGAAAGCGGCGTTTGGTCACATTTGTCCCAAACCTCCCTGCAGTTTTCAAAATATCCCAAATATCCCAATTTCGAGGCCTGAGCCATATTTTGGAGCCAAATTCTGGCTCTCTGCACGTATTCGCAGTTTGATATTACGACTTTTTATACCCAACATATGCCAAGTACTGAAAGCGGCAGTGAGTCACATTTTGCACAAACTCCCCTGCTGTTTTCAAAATATCCCAAACATCCCAATTTCGAGGCCTGAGCCATATTTTGGAGCCAAATTCTGGCTCTCTGCACGTATTCGCAGTTTGAAATTACGACTTTTTTATACCCAACATATGCGAAGTACTGAAAGCGGCGTTTGGTCACATTTGTCCCAAACCTCCCTGCAGTTTTCAAAATATCCCAAATATCCCAATTTCGAGGCCTGAGCCATATTTTGGAGCCAAATTCTGGCTCTCTGCACGTATTCGAAGTTTGATATTACGACTTTTTATACCCAACATATGCCAAGTACTGAAAGCGGCAGTGAGTCACATTTTGCACAAACTTTCCTGCAGTTTTCAAAATATCCCAAACATCCCAATTTCGAGGCCTGAGCCATATTTTGGAGCCAAATTCTGGCTCTCTGCACGTATTCGCAGTTTGAAATTACGACTTTTTATACCCAACATATGCCAAGTACTGAAAGCGGCAGTGAGTCACATTTTGCTCAAACTCCCCTGCAGTTTTCAAAATATACCAAACATCTCAATTTCGAGGCCTGAGCCATAATTTGGAGCCAAATTCTGGCTCTCTGCACGTTTTCGCAGTATGAAATTAAGACTTTTTATACCCAACATATGCCAAGCACTGAAAGCGGCAGTGAGTCATATTTTACACAAACTTCCCTGCAGTTTTCAAAATATCCCAAATATTCCAATTTCGAGGCCTGAGCCATATTTTGGAGCCAAATTCTGGCTCTCTGCACGTATTCGCAGTTTGAAATTACGACTTTTTTATACCCAACATATGCCAAGTACTGAAAGCGGCGTTTGGTCACATTTGTCCCAAACCTCCCTGCAGTTTTCAAAATATCCCAAATATCCTAATTTCGAGGCCTGAGCCATATTTTGGAGCCAAATTCTGGCTCTCTGCACGTATTCGCAGTTTGATATTACGACTTTTTATACCCAACATATGCCAAGTACTGAAAGCGGCAGTGAGTCACATTTTGCACAAACTCCCCTGCAGTTTTCAAAATATCCCAAACATCCCAATTTCGAGGCCTGAGCAATATTTTGGAGCCAAATTCTGGCTCTCTGCACGTATTCGCAGTTTGAAATTACGACTTTTTATACCCATCATATGCCAAGTACTGAAAGCGGCAGTGAGTCACATTTGCACAAACTCCCCTGCAGTTTTCAAAATATCCCAAACTTCCCAATTTCGAGGCCTGAGCCATATTTTGGAGCCAAATTCTGGCTCTCTGCACGTATTCGCAGTTTGAAATTACGACTTTTTATACCCAACATATGCCAAGTACTGAAAGCGGTAGAGTCACATTTTGCACAAACTCCCCTGCAGTTTTCAAAATATCCCAATTTCGAGGCCTGAGCCATATTTTGGATCCAAATTCTGGCTCTCTGCATGTATTCGCAGTTTGAAATTACGACTTTTTATACCCAACATATGCCAAGTACTGAAAGCGGCGTTTGGTCACATTTGTCCCAAACCTCCCTGCAGTTTTCAAAATATCCCAAATATCCCAATTTCGAGGCCTGAGCCATATTTTGGAGCCAAATTCTGGCTCTCTGCACGTATTCGCAGTTTGAAATTACAACTTTTTATACCCAACATATGCCAAGACTGAAGAGCGGCGTTTGGTCACATTTGTCCCAAACCTTCCTGCAGTTTTCAAAAGATCCCAAACATCCCAATTTCGAGGCCTGAGCCATATTTTGGAGCCAAATTCTGGCTCTCTGCACGTATTCGCAGTTTGAAATTACGACTTTTTATACCCAACATATGCCAAGTACTGAAAGCGGCGTTTGGTCACATTTGTCCCAAACCCCCCTGCAGTTTTCAAAATATCCCAAACATCCCAATTTCGTGGCCTGAGCCAAATTCTGGCTCTCTGCACGTATTCGCAGTTTGAAAATTACGACTTTTTATACCCAACATATGCCAAGTACTGAAAGCGGCGTTTGGTCACATTTGTCCCAAACCTCCCTGCAGTTTTCAAAATATCCCTAATATCCTATTTTCGAGGCCTGAGCCATATTTTGGAGCCAAATTCTGGCTCTCTGCACGTATTCGCAGTTTGATAATACGACTTTTTATACCCAACATATGCCAAGTACTGAAAGCGGCAGTGAATCACATTTTTCACAAACTCCCCTGTAGTTTTCAAAATATCCCAAACATCCCAATTTCGAGGCCTGAGTAATATTTTGGAGCCAAATTCTGGCTCTCTACACGTATTCGCAGTTTGAAATTACGACTATTTTATACCCAACATATATGAAGTACTGAAAGCGGCGTTTGGTCACATTTGTCCCAAACCTCCCTGCAGTTTTCAAAATATCCCGAACATCCCAATATCGAGGCCTGAGCCATATTTTGGAGCCAAATTCTGGCTCTCTGCACGTATTCGCAGTTTGAAATTACGACGTTTTATACAGAACATATGACAAGTACTGAAAGCGGCAGTGAGTCACATTTTGCACAAAATTCCCTCCAGTTTTTAAAATATCCAAAATATCCCAATTTCGAAGCCTGAGCCATATTTTAGAGCCAAATTCTGGCTCTCTGCACGTATTCGCAGTCTGAAATTGCGACTTTTTTATACCCAACATATGCCAAGTACTGAAAGCGGCGTTTGGTCACATTTGTCCTAAACCTCCCTGCAGTTTTCAAAATATCCCAAATATCCCAATTTCGAGGCCTGATCACTATTTTGTTGCCAAATTCTGGCTCTCTGCACGTATTCGCAGTTTGATATTACGACTTTTTATACCCAACATATGCCAAGTACTGGACGCGGCAGTGAGTCACATTTTGCACAAACTTCCCTGCAGTTTTCAAAATATCCCAAACATCCCAATTTCGAGGCCTGAGCCTTATTTTGGAGCCAAATACTGGCTCTCTGCACGTATTCGCAGTTTGAAATTACGACTTTTTTATACCCAACATATGCCAAGTACTGAGAGCGGCAGTGAGTCACATTTTGCTCAAACTCCCCTGCAGTTTTCAAAATATCCCAAATATCCCAATTTCGAGGCCTGAGCCATATTTTGGATCCACATTCTGGCTCTTTGCACGTATTCGCAGTTTGAAATTACGACTTTTTATACCCAACATATGCCAAGTACTGAAAGCGGCGTTTTGTCACATTTGTCCCAAACCTCGCTTCAGTTTTCAAAATATCCCAAATATCCCAATTTTGAGGCCTAAGCCATATTTTGGAGCCAAATTCTGGCTCTCTGCACGTATTCGCAGTTTGAAATTCAGACTTTTTATACCCAACATATGGCAAGTACTGAAAGTGGCAGTGAGACATTTTGCACAAAATTCCCTCCAGTTTTCAAAATATCCCAAATATTCCAATTTCGAGGCCTTAGCCATATTTTGGAGACAAATTCTGGCTCTCTGCACGTATTCGCAGTTTGAAATTACGTCCTTTTATACAAAACATATGCCAAGTACTGAAAGCGGCATTTGGTCACATTTGTCCCAAACCTCCCTGCAGTTTTCAAAATATCCCTAATATCCTAATTTCGAGGCCTGAGCCATATTTTGGAGCCAAATTCTGGCTCTCTGCACGTATTCGCAGTTTGATATTACGACTTTTTATACCCAACATATGCCAAGTACTGAAAGCGGCAGTGAATCACATTTTGCACAAACTCCCCTGTAGTTTTCAAAATATCCCAAACATCCCAATTTCGAGGCCTGAGCAATATTTTGGTGCCAAATTCTGGCTCTCTTCACGTATTCTCAGTTTGAAATTACCTCTTTTTTATACCCAACATATGACAAGTACTGAAAGCGGCAGTGAGTCACATTTTGCACAAACTCTCCTGCAGTTTTCAAAATATCCCAAACTTCCCAATTTCGAGGCCTGAACCATATTTTGGAGCCAAATTCTGGCTCACTGCACGTATTCGCTGTTTGAAATTACAACTTTTTATACCCAACATATGCCAAGTACTGAAAGCGGCAGAGTCACATTTTGCACAAACTCCCCTGCAGTTTTCAAAATATCCCAATTTCGAGGCCTGAGCCATATTTTGAATCCAAATTCTGGCTCTCTGCACGTATTCGCAGTTTGAAATTACGACTTTTTATACCCAACATATGCCAAGTACTGAAAGCGGCGTTTGGTCACATTTGTCCCAAACCTCCCTGCAGTTTTTAAAATATCCCAAATATCCCAATTTCGAGGCCTGAGCCATATTTTGGAGCCAAATTCTGGCTCTCTGCACGTATTCGCAGTTTGAAATTACGACTTTTTATACCCAACATATGCAAAAGACTGAAAGCGGCGTTTGGTCACATTTGTCACAAACCTTCCCTGCAGTTTTCAAAATATCCCAAACATCCCAATTTCGAGGCCTGAGCCATATTTTGGAGCCAAATTCTGGCTCTCTGCACGTATTCGCAGTTTGAAATTACGACTTTTTATACCCAACATATGGCAAGTACTGAAAGCGGCGTTTGGTCACATTTGTCCCAAACCCCCCTGCAGTTTTCAAAATATCCCAAACATCCCAATTTCGTGGCCTGAGCAAATTCTGGCTCTCTGCACGTATTCGCAGTTTGAAATTACGACTTTTTATACCCAACATATGTCAAGTACTGAAAGCGGCGTTTGGTCACATTTGTCCCAAACCCCCCTGCAGTTTTCAAAATATCCCAAAATATCCTATTTCGAGGCCTGAGCCATATTTTGGAGCCAAATTCTGGCTCTCTGCACGTATTCGCAGTTTGATATTACGACTTTTTATACCCAACATATGCCAAGTACTGAAAGCGGCAGTGAGTCACATTTTTCACAAACTACCCTGCAGTTTTCAAAATATCCCAAACATCCCAATTTCGAGGCCTGAGCCATATTTTGGAGCCAAATTCTGGCTCTCTGCACGTATTCGCAGTTTGAAATTACAACTTTTTATACCCAACATATGCCAAGTACTGAAAGCGGCAGTGAGTCACATTTTGCACAAACTCCCCTGCAGTTTTCAAAATATCCCAAACATCCCAATTTCGAGGCCTGAGCCATATTTTGGAGCCAAATTCTGGCTCTCTGCACGTATTCGCAGTTTGAAATTACGACTTTTTATACCCAACATATGCCAAGTACTGAAAGCGGCATTTGGTCACATTTGTCCCAAACCTCCCTGCAGTTTTCAAAGTATCCCAAACATCCCAATTTCGAGGCCTGAGCCATATTTTGGAGGCAAATTCTGGCTCTCTGCACGTATTCGCAGTTTGAAATTACGACTTTTTATACCCAACATATGCCAAGTACTGAAAGCGGCAAAGTCACATTTTGCACAAACTCCCCTGCAGTTTTCAAAATATTCCAAATATCCCAATTTCGAGGCCTGAGCCATATTTTGGAGCCAAATTCTGGCTCTCTGCACGTATTTGCAGTTTGAAATTACGACTTTTTTATACCCAACATATGCCAAGAACTGAAAGCGGCGTTTGGATACATTTGTCCCACTTCCCCCTGCCGTTTTCAAAATATCCCAAATATCCCAATTTCGAGGCCTGAGCCATATTTTGGAGCCAAATTCTGGCTCTCAGCACGTATTGGCAGTTTGAAATTGCGAATTTTTATACCCAACATATGCCAAGTACTGAAAGCGGCAGTGAGTCACATTTTACACAAACTCCCCTGCTGTTTTCAAAATATCCCAAACATCCCAATTTCGAGGCCTGAGCCATATTTTGGAGCCAAATTCTGGCTCTTTGCACGTATTCGCAGTTTGAAATTACGACTTTTTATACCCAACATATGTCAAGTACTGAAAGCTGCGTTTGGTCACATTTGTCCTAATCCCCCCTGCAGTTTTCAAAATATCCCATGCATCCCAATTTCGAGGCCTGAGCAATATTTTGGAGCCAAATTCAGGCTCTCTGCACGTATTCGCAGTTTGAAATTCAGATTTTTTATACCCAACATATGCCAAGTACTGAAAGCGGCATTGAGTCACATTTTGCACAAAATTCCCTCCAGTTTTCAAAATATCCCAAATATTCCAATTTCGAGGCATGAGATATATTTTGGAGACAAATTCTGGCTCTCTGCACGTATTCGCAGTTTGAAATTACGTCTTTTTATACCCAACATATGCCAAGTACTGAAAGCGGCGTTTGGTCACATTTGTCCCAAACCTCCCTGCAGTTTTCAAAATATCCCAAATATCCCATTTTCGAGGCCTGAGCCATATTTTGGAGCCAAATTCTGGCTCTCTGCACGTATTCGCAGTTTGATATTACGACTTTTTATACCCAACATATGCCAAGTACTGAAAGCGGCAGTGAGTCACATTTTTCACAAACTCCCCTGTAGTTTTCAAAATATCCAAAACATCCCAATTTCGAGGCCTGAGCCATATTTTGGAGCCAAATTCTGGCTCTCTGCACGTATTCGCAGTTTGAAATTACGACTTTTTTATACCCAACATATGCGAAGTACTGAAAGCGGCGTTTGGTCACATTTGTCCCAAACCTCCCTGCAGTTTTCAAAATATCCCAAACATCCCAATTTCGAGGCCTGAGCCATATTTTGGAGCCAAATTCTGGCTCTCTGCACGTATTCGCAGTTTGAAATTACGACTTTTTATACCCAACATATGCCAAGTACTGAAAGCGGCATTTGGTCACATTTGTCCCAAACCTCCCTGCAGATTTCAAAATATCCCAAACATCCCAATTTCGAGGCCTGAGCCATATTTTGGAGCCAAATTCTGGCTCTCTGCACGTATTCGCAGTTTGAAATTACGACTTTTTATACCCAACATATGCCAAGTACTGAAAGCGGCAGAGTCACATTTTGCACAAACTCCCCTGCAGTTTTCAAAATATCCCAAATATCCCAATTTCGAGGCCTGAGCCATATTTTGGAGCCAAATTCTGGCTCTCTGCACGTATTCGCAGTTTGAAATTACGACTTTTTATACCCAACATATGCCAAGTACTGAAAGCGGCGTTTGGTCACATTTGTCCCAAACCTCCCTGCAGTTTTCAAAATATCCCAAATATCCCAATTTCGAGGCCTGAGCCATATTTTGGAGCCAAATTCTGGCTCTCTGCACGTATTCGCAGTTTGAAATTACGACTTTTTATACCCAACATATGCCAAGTACTGAAAGCGGCAGTGAGTCACATTTTGCACAAACTCCCCTGCAGTTTTCAAAATATCCCAAACATCCCAATTTCGAGGCCTGAGCCATATTTTGGAGCCAAATTCTGGCTCTCTGCACGTATTCGCAGTTTGAAATTACGACTTTTTATACCCAACATATGTCAAGTCCTGAAAGCGGCAGTGAGTCACATTTTGCACAAACTCCCCTGCAGTTTTCGAAATATCCCAAATATCCCAATTTCGAGGCCTGAGCCATATTTTAGAGCCAAATTCTGGCTCTCTGCACGTATTCGCAGTTTGAAATTACGACTTTTTTATACCCAACATATGCCAAGTACTGAAAGCGGCGTTTGGTCACATTTGTCCCAAACCTCCCTGCAGTTTTCAAAATATCCCAAATATTCCAATTTCGAGGCCTGATCACTATTTTGGAGCCAAATTCTGGCTCTCTGCACGTATTCGCAGTTTGATATTACGACTTTTTATACCCAACATATGCCAAGTACTGAAAGCGGCAGTGAGTCACATTTTGCACAAACTTCCCTGCAGTTTTCAAAATATCCCAAACATCCCAATTTCGAGGCCTGAGCCATATTTTGGAGCCAAATTCTGGCTCTCTGCACGTATTCGCAGTTTGAAATTACATCTTTTTATACCCAACATATGTAAAGTACTGAAAGCGGCAGTGAGTCACATTTTGCACAAAATTCCCTCCAGTTTTCAAAATATCCCAAATATCCCAATTTCGAGGCCTGAGCCATATTTTTGAGCCAAATTCTGGCTCTCTACACGTATTCGCAGTTTGAAATTACGTCTTTTTATACCCAACATATGCCAAGTACTGAAAGCGGCAGTGAGTCACATTTTGCACAAAATTCCCTCCAGTTTTCAAAATATCCAAAATATCCCAATTTCGAGGCCTGAGCCATATTTTGGTGACAAATTCTGGCTCTCTGCACGTATTCGCAGTTTGAAATTACGACTTTTTATACCCAACATATGCCAAGTACTGAAAGCGGCAGTGAGTCACATTTTGCACAAACTCGCCTGCAGTTTTCAAAATATCCCAAACTTCCCAATTTCGAGGCCTGAACCATATTTTGGAGCCAAATTCTGGCTCACTGCACGTATTCGCTGTTTGAAATTACGACTTTTTATACCCAACATATGCCAAGTACTGAGAGCGGCAGAGTCACATTTTGCACAAACTCCCCTGCAGTTTTCAAAATATTCAAAATATCCCAATTTCGAGGCCCGAGCCATATTTTGGATCCAAATTCTGGCTCTCTGCACGTATTCGCAGTTTGAAATTACGACTTTTTATACCCAACATATGCCAGTACTGAAAGCGGCGTTTGGTCACATTTGTCCCAAACCTCCCTGCAGTTTTTAAAATATCCCAAATATCCCAATTTCGAGGCCTGAGCCATATTTTGGAGCCAAATTCTGGCTCTCTGCACGTATTCGCAGTTTGATATTACGACTTTTTATACCCAACATATGCCAAGTCCTGAAAGCGGCAATGAGTCACATTTTGCACAAACTCCCCTGCAGTTTTCAAAATATCCCAAACATCCCAATTTCGAGGCCTGAGCCATATTTTGGAGCCAAAATCTGGCTCTCTGCACGTATTCGCAGTTTGAAATTGCAACTTTTTATACCCAACATATGCCAAGTACTGAAAGCGGCGTTTGGTCACATTTGTCCCAAACCTCCCTGCAGTTTTCAAAATATCCCAAATATCCCAATTTCGAGGCCTGATCCATATTTTGGAGCCAAATTCTGGCTCTCTGCACGTATTCGCAGTTTGATATTACGACTTTTTATACCCAACATATGCCAAGTACTGAAAGCGGCAGTGAGTCACATTTTGCACAAACTTCCCTGCAGTTTTCAAAATATCCCAAACATCCCAATTTCGAGGCCTGAGCCATATTTTGGAGCCAAATTCTGGCTCTCTGCACGTATTCGCAGTTTAAAATTACGACTTTTTATACCCAACATATGCCAAGTACTGAAAGCGGCAGTGAGTCACATTTTGCACAAACTCCCCTGCAGTTTTCAAAATATCCCAAATATCCCAATTTCGAGGCCTGAGCCATATTTTGGAGCCAAATTCTGGCTCTCTGCACGTATTCGCAGTTTGAAATTACGACTTTTTATACCCAACATATGGCAAGTACTGAAAGCGGCAGTGAGACATTTTGCACAAAATTCCCTCCAGTTTTCAAAATATCCCAAATATTCCAATTTCGAGGCCTGAGCCATATTTTGGAGCCAAATTCTGGCTCTCTGCACGTATTCGCAGTTTGAAATTACGTCCTTTTATACAAAACATATGCCAAGTACTGAAAGCGGCGTTTGGTCACATTTGTCCCAAACCTCCCTGCAGTTTTCAAAATATTCCTAATATCCTAATTTCGAGGCCTGAGCCATATTTTGGAGCCAAATTCTGGCTCTCTGCACGTATTCGCAGTTTGATATTACGACTTTTTATACCCAACATATGCCAAGTACTGAAAGCGGCAGTGAATCACATTTTGCACAAACTCCCCTGTAGTTTTCAAAATATCCCAAACATCCCAATTTCGAGGCCTGAGCAATATTTTTGTGCCAAATTCTGGCTCTCTTCACGTATTCTCAGTTTGAAATTACCTCTTTTTTATACCCAACATATGACAAGTACTGAAAGCGGCAGTGAGTCACATATTGCACAAACTCCCCTGCAGTTTTCAAAATATCCCAAACTTCCCAATTTCGAGGCCTGAACCATATTTTAGAGCCAAATTCGGGCTCACTGCACGTATTCGCTGTTTGAAATTACAACTTTTTATACCCAACATATGCCAAGTACTGAAAGCGGTAGAGTCACATTTTGCACAAACTCCCCTGCAGTTTTCAAAATATCCCAATTTCGAGGCCTGAGCCATATTTTGAATCCAAATTCTGGCTCTCTGCACGTATTCGTAGTTTGAAATTACGACTTTTTATACCCAACATATGCCAAGTACTGAAAGCGGCGTTTGGTCACATTTGTCCCAAACCTCCCTGCAGTTTTTAAAATATCCCAAATATCCCAATTTCGAAGCCTGAGCCATATTTTGGAGCCAAATTCTGGCTCTCTGCAAGTATTCGCAGTTTGAAATTACAACTTTTTTATACCCAACATATGCAAAAGACTGCAGAGCGGCGTTTGGTCACATTTGTCCCAAACCTTCCTGCAGTTTTCAAAAGATCCCAAACATCCCAATACCGAGGCCTGAGCCATATTTTGGAGCCAAATTCTGGCTCTCTGCACGTATTCGCAGTTTGAAATTACGACTTTTTATACCCAACATATGGCAAGTACTGAAAGCGGCGTTTGGTCATATTTGTCCCAAACCCCCCTGCAGTTTTCAAAATATCCCAAACATCCCAATTTCGTGGCCTGAGCAAAATTCTGGCTCTATGCACGTATTCGCAGTTTGAAATTACGACTTTTTATACCCAACATATGTCAAGTCCTGAAAGCGGCGTTTGGTCATATTTGTCCCAAACCTCCCTGCAGTTTTCAAAATATCCCTAATATCCTATTTTCGAGGCCTGAGCCATATTTTGGAGCCAAATTCTGGCTCTCTGCACGTATTCGCAGTTTGATAATACGACTTTTTATACCCAACATATGCCAAGTACTGAAAGCGGCAGTGAATCACATTTTTCACAAACTACCCTGTAGTTTTCAAAATATCCCAAACATCCCAATTTCGAGGCCTGAGTAATATTTTGGAGCCAAATTCTGGCTCTCTGCACGTATTCGCAGTTTGATATTACGACTTTTTATACCCAACATATGCCAAGTACTGAAAGCGGCGTTTGGTCACATTTGTCCCAAACCTCCCTGCAGTTTTCAAAATATCCCGAACATCCCAATATCGAGGCCTGAGCCATATTTTGGAGCCAAATTCTGGCTCTCTGCACGTATTCGCAGTTTGAAATTACGACTTTTTATACCCAACATATGACAAGTACTGAAAGCGGCAGTGAGTCACATTTTGCACAAACTTCCCTGCAGTTTTCAAAATATTCCAAATATCCCAATTTCGAAGCCTGAGCCATATTTTGGAGCCAAATTCTGGCTCTCTGCACGTATTCGCAGTCTGAAATTGCAACTTTTTTATACCCAACATATGCCAAGTACTAAAAGCGGCGTTTGGTCACATTTGTCCTAAACCTCTCTGCAGTTTTCAAAATATCCCAAATATCCCAATTTCGAGGCCTGATCACTGATTTGTTGCCAAATTCTGGCTCTCTGCACGTATTCGCAGTTTGATATTACGACTTTTTATAGCCAACATATGCCAAGTACTGGACGCGGCAGTGAGTCACATTTTGCACAAACTTCCCTGCAGTTTTCAAAATATCCCAAACATCCCAATTTCGAGGCCTGAGCCATATTTTGGAGCCAAATTCTGGCTCTCTGCACGTATTCGCAGTTTGAAATTACGACTTATTATTCCCAACATATGCAAAGTACAGGACGCGGCAGTGAGTCACATATTGCACAAACTCCCCTGCAGTTTTCAAAATATCCCAAATATCCCAATTTCGAGGCCTGAGCCATATTTTGGATCCACATTCTTTCTCTTTGCACGTGTTCGCAGTTTGAAATTACGACTTTTTATACCAAACATATGCCAAGTACTGAAAGCGGCGTTTTGTCACATTTGTCCCAAACCTCGCTGCAGTTTTCAAAATATCCCAAATATCCCAATTTTGAGGCCTGAGCCATATTTTGGAGCCAAATTCAGGCTCTCTGCACGTATTCGCAGTTTGAAATTCAGACTTTTTATACCCAACATATGGCAAGTACTGAAAGCGGCAGTGAGACACATTTTGCACAAAATTCCCTCCAGTTTTCAAAATATCCCAAATATCCCAATTTCGAGGCATGAGCCATATTTTGGAGACAAATTCTGGCTCTCTGCACGTATTCGCAGTTTGAAATTACGTCTTTTTATACCCAACATATGCCAAGTACTGAAAGCGGCGTTTGGTCACATTTGTCCCAAACCTCCCTGCAGTTTTCAAAATATCCCTAATATCCTAATTTCGAGGCCTGAGCCATATTTTGGAGCCAAATTCTGGCTCTCTGCACGTATTCGCAGTTTGATATTACGACTTTTTATACCCAACATATGCCAAGTACTGAAAGCGGCAGTGAATCACATTTTGCACAAACTCCCCTGTAGTTTTCAAAATATCCCAAACATCCCAATTTCGAGGCCTGAGCAATATTTTGGTGCCAAATTCTGGCTCTCTGCACGTATTCTCAGTTTGAAATTACCTCTTTTTTATACCCAACATATGACAAGTACTGAAAGCGGCAGTGAGTCACATTTTGCACAAACTCCCCTGCAGTTTTCAAAATATCCCAAACATCCCAATTTCGAGGCGTGAACCATATTTTGGAGCCAAATTCGGGCTCACTGCACGTATTCGCTGTTTGAAATTACAACTTTTTATACCCAACATATGCCAAGTACTGAAAGCGGCAGAGTCACATTTTGCACAAACTCCCCTGCAGTTTTCAAAATATCCCAATTTCGAGGCCTGAGCCATATTTTGGAGCCAAATTCTGGCTCTCTGCACGTATTCGCAGTTTGAAATTACGACTTTTTATACCCAACATATGCCAAGTACTGAAAGCGGCGTTTGGTCACATTTGTCCCAAACCTCCCTGCAGTTTTTAAAATATCCCAAATATCCCAATTTCGAGGCCTGAGCCATATTTTGGAGCCAAATTCTGGCTCTCTGCACGTATTCGCAGTTTGAAATTACAACTTTTTTATACCCAACATATGCAAAAGACTGCAGAGCGGCGTTTGGTCACATTTGTCTCAAACCTTCCTGCAGTTTTCAAAAGATCCCAAACATCCCAATACCGAGGCCTGAGCCATATTTTGGAGCCAAATTCTGGCTCTCTGCACGTATTCGTATTTTGAAATTACGACTTTTTACACGAAACATATGGCAAGTATTGAAAGCGGCGTTTGGTCATATTTGTCCCAAACCCCCCTGCAGTTTTCAAAATATCCCAAACATCCCAATTTCGTGGCCTGAGCAAAATTCTGGCTCTATGCACGTATTCGCAGTTTGAAATTACGACTTTTTATACCCAACATATGTCAAGTCCTGAAAGCGGCGTTTGGTCATATTTGTCCCAAACCCCCCTGCAGTTTTCAAAATATCCCTAATATCCTATTTTCGAGGCCTGAGCCATATTTTGGAGCCAAATTCTGGCTCTCTGCACGTATTCGCAGTTTGATAATACGACTTTTTATACCCAACATATGCCAAGTACTGAAAGCGGCAGTGAATCACATTTTTCACAAACTCCCCTGTAGTTTTCAAAATATCCCAAACATCCCAATTTCGAGGCCTGAGTAATATTTTGGAGCCAAATTCTGGCTCTCTGCACGTATTCGCAGTTTGATATTACGACTTTTTATACCCAACATATGCCAAGTACTGAAAGCGGCAGTGAGTCACATTTTGCACAAACTCCCCTGCAGTTTTCAAAATATCCCAAACTTCCCAATTTCGAGGCATGATCCATATTTTGGAGCCAAATTCTGGCTCTCTGCACGTATTCGCTGTTTGAAATCACAACTTTTTATACCCAACATATGCCAAGTACTGAAAGCGGCATTTGGTCACATTTGTCCCAAACCTCCCTGAAGTTTTCAAAATATCCCAAACATCCCAATTTCGAGGCCTGAGCCATATTTTGGAGCCAAATTCTGGCTTTTTGCACGTATTCGCTGTTTGAAATTACGACTTTTTATACCCAACATATGCCAAGTACTGAGAGCAGCAAAGTCACATTTTGCACAATCTCCCCTGCAGTTTTCAAAATATTCAAAATATCCCAATTTCGAGGCCTGAGCCATATTTTGGATCCAAATTCTGGCTCTCTGCACGTATTCGCAGTTTGAAATTACGACTTTTTTTATACCCAACATATGCCAAGTACTGAAAGCTGCGTTTGGTCACATTTGTCCCAATCCCCCCTGCAGTTTTTAAAATATCCCAAATATCCCAATTTCGAGGCCTGAGCTATATTTTGGAGTCAAATTCTGGCTCTCTGCACGTATTCCCAGTTTTGTATTTTAACTTTTTATACCCAACATATGCCAAGTACTAAAAGCGGCAGTGAGTCACATTTTGCACAAACTCCCCTGCTGTTTTCAAAATATCCCAAACCTCCCAATTTCGAGGCCTGAGCCATATTTTGGAGCCAAAATCTGGCTCTCTGCACGTATTCGCAGTTTGAAATTACGACTTTTTATACCCAACATATGCCAAGTACTGAAAGCAGCGTTTGGTCACATTTGTCCCTATCCCCCCTACAATTATCAAAATATCCCAAACATCCCCATTTCGAGGCCTGAGCCATATTTTGGAGCCAAATTCAGACTCTCTGCACGTATTCGCAGTTTGAAATTCAGATTTTTTATACCCAACATATGCCAAGTACTGAAAGCGGCATTGAGTCACATTTTGCACAAAATTCCCTCCAGTTTTCAAAATATCCCAAATATTCCAATTTCGAGGCCTGAGATATATTTTGGAGACAAATTCTGGCTCTCTGCACGTAATCGCAGTTTGAAATTACGTCTTTTTATACCCAACATATGCCAAGTACTGAAAGCGGTTTTGGTCACATTTATCCCAAACCTCCCTGCAGTTTTCAAAATATCCCTAATATCCTATTTTCGAGGCCTGATTCATATTTTGGAGCCAAATTCTGGCTTTCTGCACGTATTCGCAGTTTGATATTACGAATTTTATACCCAACATATGCCAAGTACTGAAAGCGGCAGTGAACCACATTTTTCACAAACTCCCCTGTAGTTTTCAAAATATCCAAAACATCGCAATTTCGAGGCCTGAGTAAAATTTTGAAGCCAAATTCTGGCTCTCTGCACGTATTCGCAGTTTGAAATTACGACTTTTTTATACCCAACATATGCGTAGTACTGAAAGCGGCGTTTGGTCACATTTGTCCCAAACCTCTTTGCAGTTTTCAAAATATCCCGAACATTACAATATCGAGGCCTGAGCCATATTTTGGAGCCAAATTCTGGCTCTCTGCATGTATTCGCAGTTTGATATTACAACTTTTTATTCCCAACATATGCAAAGTACTGAAAGCGGCATTTGGTCACATTTGTCCCAAACCTCCTTAAAGTTTTTAAAATATCCCAAACATCCCAATTTCGAGGCCTGAGCCATATTTTGGAGCCAAATTCTGGCTCTTTGCACGTATTCGCTGTTTGAAATTACGACTTTTTATACCCAACATATGCCAAGTACTGAGAGTGGCAGAGTCACATTTTGCACAAACTCCCCTGCAGTTTTCAAAATATTCAAAATATCCCAATTTCGAGGCCTGAGCCATATTTTGGATCCAAATTCTGGCTCTCTGCACGTATTCGCAGTTTGAAATTACGACTTTTTATACCCAACATATGCCAGTACTGAAAGCGGCGTTTGGTCACATTTGTCCCAAACCTCCCTGCAGTTTTTAAAATATCCCATATATCCCAATTTCGAGGCCTGAGCCATATTTTGGAGTCAAATTCTGGCTCTCTGCACGTATTCCCAGTTTGATATTTCGACTTTTTATACCCAACATATGCCAAGTACTGAAAGCGGCAGTGAGTCACATTTTACACAAACTCCCCTGCTGTTTTCAAAATATCCCAAACATCCCAATTTCGAGGCCTGAGCCATATTTTGGAGCCAAATTCTGGCTCTATGCACGTATTCGCAGTTTGAAATTACGACTTTTTATACCCAACATATGTCAAGTCCTAAAAGCAGCAGTGAGTCACATTTTGCACAAACTCCCCTGCAGTTTTCGAAATATGTCAAATATCCCAATTTCGAGGCCTGAGCCATATTTTAGAGCCAAATTCTGGCTCTCTTGACGTATTCGCAGTCTGAAATTGCGACTTTTTTATACCCAACATATGCCAAGTACTGAAAGCGGCGTTTGGTCACATTTGTCCTAAACCTCCCTGCAGTTTTCAAAATATCCCAAATATTCCAATTTCGAGGCCTGATCACTATTTTGTTGCCAAATTCTGGCTCTCTGCACGTATTCGCAGTTTGATATTACGACTTTTTATACCCAACATATGCCAAGTACTGGACGCGGCACTGAGTCACATTTTGCACAATCTTCCCTGCAGTTTTCAAAATATCCCAAACATCCCAATTTCGAGGCCTGAGCCTTATTTTGGAGCCAAATACTGGCTCTCTGCACGTATTCGCAGTTTGAAATTACATCTTTTTATATCCAACATATGACAAGTACTGAAAGCGGCAGTGAGTCACATTTTGAACAAAATTCCCTCCAGTTTTCAAAATATCCAAAATATCCCAATTTCGAGGCCTGAGCCATATTTTGGAGACAAATTCTGGCTCTCTGCACGTATTCGCAGTTTGAAATTACGTCCTTTTATACAAAACATATGCCAAGTACTGAAAGCAGCGTTTGGTCACATTTGTCCCAAACCTCCCTGCAGTTTTCAAAATATCCCTAATATCCTAATTTCGAGGCCTGAGCCATATTTTGGAGCCAAATTCTGGCTCTCTGCACGTATTCGCAGTTTGAAATTACGACTTTTTATACCCAACATATGCCAAGTACTGAAAGCGGCAGAGTCACATTTTGCACTATCTACCCTGCAGTTTTCAAAATATCCCAATTTCGAGGCCTGAGCCATATTTTGAATCCAAATTCTGGCTCTCTGCACGTATTCGCAGTTTGAAATTACGACTTTTTATACCCAACATATGCGAAGTACTGAAAGCGGCGTTTGGTCACATATGTCCCAGACCTCCCTGCAGTTTTTAAAATATCCCAAATATCTCAATTTCGAGGCATGAGCCATATTTTGGAGTCAAATTCTGGCTCTCTGCATGTATTCCCAGTCTGATATTTCGACTTTTTATACCCAACATATGCCAAGTACCGAAAGAGGCAGTGAGTCACATTTTGCACAAACTCCCCTGCTGTTTTCAAAATATCCCAAACATCCCAATTTCGAGACCTGAGCCATATTTTGGAGCCAAATTCTGGCTCTCTGCACGTATTCGCATTTTGAAATTACGACTTTTTTATACCCAACATATGCGAAAGACTGAAAGCGCCGTTTGGTCATATTTGTCCCAAACCCCCCTGCAGTTTTCAAAATATCCCAAACATCTCAATTTCGTGGCCTGAGGAAAATTCTGGCTCTATGCACGTATTCGCAGTTTGAAATTACGACTTTTTATACCCAACATATGTCAAGTCCTGAAAGCGGCAGTGAGTCACATTTTGCAAAAATGCAGTTTTCGAAATATGTCACATATCCCAATTTCGAGGCCTGAGCCATATTTTAGAGCCAAATTCTGGCTCTCTGCACGTATTCGCAGTTTGAAATTACGACTTTTTATACCCAACATATGCCAAGTACTGAAAGCGGCGTTTGGTCACATTTGTCCCAAACCTCCCTGCAGTTTTCAAAATATCCCAAATATCCCAATTTCGAGGCTGAGCCATATTTTGGAGCCAAATTCTGGCTCTCTGCACGTATTCGCAGTTTGAAATTACGACTTTTTATACCCAACATATGCCAAGTACTGAAAGTGGCAGTGAGTCACATTTTGCACAAAATCCCTGCAGTTTTCAAAATATCCCAAATATTCCAATTTCGAGGCCTGAGCCATATTTTGGAGACAAATTCTGTCTCTCTGCACGTATTCGCAGTTTGAAATTACGACTTTTTATACCCAACATATGCCAAGTACTGAAAGCGGCGTTTGGTCACATTTGTCCCAAACCTCCCTGCAGTTTTCAAAATATCCCTAATATCCTAATTTCGAGGCCTGAGCCATATTTTGGAGCCAAATTCTGGCTCTCTGCACGTATTCGCAGTTTGAAATTACGACTTTTTATACGGAACATATGGCAAGTACTGAAAGCGGCGTTTGGTCATATTTGTCCCAAACCCCCCTGCAGTTTTCAAAATATCCCAAACATCCCAATTTCGTGGCCTGAGCAAAATTCTGGCTCTATGCATGTATTCGCAGTTTGAAATTACGACTTTTTATACCCAACATATGTCAAGTCCTGAAAGCGGCAGTGAGTCACATTTTGCACAAACTCCCCTGCAGTTTTCAAAATATGTCAAATATCCCAATTTCGAGGCCTGAGCCATATTTTAGAGCCAAATTCTGGCTCTCTGCACGTATTCGCAGTCTGAAATTGCGACTTTTTTATACCCAACATATGCCAAGTACTGGAAGCGGCGTGAGTCACATTTTGCTCAAACTTCCCTGCATTTCTCAAAATATCCCAAATATCCCAATTTCGAGGCCTGATCACTATTTTGTTGCCAAATTCTGGCTCTCTGCACGTATTCGCAGTTTGATATTACGACTTTTTATACCCAACATATGCCAAGTACTGGACGCGGCAGTGAGTCACATTTTGCACAAACTTCCCTGCAGTTTTCAAAATATCCCAAACATCCCAATTTCGAGGCCTGAGCCTTATTTTGGAGCCAAATACTGGCTCTCTGCACGTATTCGCAGTTTGAAATTACGACTTATTATACCCAACATATGCAAAGTACAGGACGCGGCAGTGAGTCACATTTTGCTCAAACTCCCCTGCAGTTTTCAAAATATCCCAAATATCCCAATTTCGAGGCCTGAGCCCTATTTTGGATCCACATTCTGGCTCTCTGCACGTATTCGCAGTTTGAAATTACGACTTTTTATACCCAACATATGCCAAGTACTGAAAGCGGCGTTTGGTCACATTTGTCCCAAACCTCCCTGCAGTTTTCAAAATATCCCTAATATCCTAATTTCGAGGCCTGAGCCATATTTTGGAGCCAAATTCTGGCTCTCTGCACGTATTCGCAGTTTGATATTACGACTTTTTATACCCAACATATGCCAAGTACTGAAAGCGGCTGTGAATCACATTTTGCACAAACTCCCCTGTAGTTTTCAAAATATCCCAAACATCCCAATTTCGAGGCCTGAGCAATATTTTGGTGCCAAATTCTGGCTCTCTTCACGTATTCTCAGTTTGAAATTACCTCTTTTTTATACCCAACATATGACAAGTACTGAAAGCGGCAGTGAGTCACATTTTGCACTAACTCCCCTGCAGTTTTCAAAATATTCCAATTTCGAGGCCTGAGCCATATTTTGAATCCAAATTCTGGCTCTCTGCACGTATTCGCAGTTTGAAATTACGACTTTTTATACCCAACATATGCCAAGTACTGAAAGCGGCGTTTGGTCACATTTGTCCCAAACCTCCCTGCAGTTTTCAAAATATCCCAAATATCCCAATTTCGAGGCCTGAGCCATATTTTGGAGCCAAATTCTGGCTCTCTGCACGTATTCGCAGTTTGAAATTACGACTTTTTATACCCAACATATGCCAAGTACTGAAAGAGGCAGTGAGTCACATTTTGCACAAACTCCCCTGCTGTTTTCAAAATATCCCAAACATCCCAATTTCGAGGCCTGAGCCATATTTTGGAGCCAAATTCTGGCTCTCTGCACGTATTCGCATTTTGAAATTACGACTTTTTTTTATACCCAACATATGCGAAAGTACTGAAAGCGGCGTTTGGTCACATTTGTCCCAAACTTCCTGCAGTTTTCAAAATATCCCAAACATCCCAATTCGAGGCCTGAGCCATATTTTGGAGCCAAATTCTGGCTCTCTGCACGTATTCGCAGTTTGAAATTACGACTTTTTATACCCAACATATGCCAAGTACTGAAAGCGGCGTTTGGTGACATATGTCCCAACCTCCCTGCAGTTTTAAAATATCCCAAACATCCCAATTTCGAAGCCTGAGCCATATTTTGGAGCCAAATTCTGGTTCTATTCACGTATTCGCAGTTTGATATTTTGACTTTTTGTACCCAACATATGCCAACTACTGATAGCGGCAGTGAGGCACATTTTGCGCACACTCCCCTGCAGTTTTCAAAATATCCCAAACATTCCAATTTCGAGGCCTGAACCATATTTTGGAGCCCAATTCTGGCTCTATGCACGTATTCGCAGTTTGAAATTACGACTTTTTTATACCCAACATATGCGAAGTACTGAAAGCAGCGTTTGGTCACATTTGTCCCAAACCTCCCTGCAGTTTTCAAAATATCCCAAACATCCCAATACCGAGGCCTGAGCCATATTTTGGAGCCAAATTCTGGCTCTCTGCCCGTATTCGCAGTTTGAAATTACGACGTTTTATACGGAACAAATGTCAAGTACTGAAAGCGCCGTTTGCTCATATTTGTCCCAAACCCCCCTGCAGTTTTCAAAATATCCCAAACATCTCAATTTCGTGGCCTGAGGAAAATTCTGGCTCTATGCACGTATTCGCAGTTTGAAATTACGACTTTTTATACCCAACATATGTCAAGTCCTGAAAGCGGCAGTGAGTCACATTTTGCAAAAATGCAGTTTACGAAATATGTCACATATCCCAATTTCGAGGCCTGAGCCATATTTTAGAGCCAAATTCTGGCGCTCTGCACGTATTCGCAGTCTGAAATTGCGACTTTTTTATACCCAACATATGCCAAGTACTGAAAGCGGCGTTTGGTCACATTTGTCCCAAACCTCGCTTCAGTTTTCAAAATATCCCAAATATCCCAATTTTGTGGCCTGAGCCATATTTTGGAGCCAAATTCAGGCTCTCTGCACGTATTCGCAGTTTGAAATTAAGACTTTTTATACCCAACATATGGCAAGTACTGAAAGTGGCAGTGAGACACATTTTGCACAAAATTCCCTCCAGTTTTCAAAATATCCCAAATATTCCAATTTCGAGGCCTGAGCCATATTTTGGAGACAAATTCTGTCTCTCTGCACGTATTCGCAGTTTGAAATTACGTCCTTTTATACGAAACATATGCCAAGTACTGAAAGCGGCGTTTGGTCACATTTGTCCCAAACCTCCCTGCAGTTTTCAAAATATCCCTAATATCCTAATTTCGGGGCCTGAGCCATATTTTGGAGCCAAATTCTGGCTCTCTGCACGTATTCGCAGTTTCAAATTACGACTTTTTAAACGGAACATATGGCAAGTACTGAAAGCGGCGTTTGGTCATTTTTGTCCCAAACCCCCCTGCAGTTTTCAAAACATCCCAAACATCCCAATTTCGTGGCCTGAGCAAAATTCTGGCTCTATGCATGTATTCGCAGTTTGAAATTACGACTTTTTATACCCAACATATGTCAAGTCCTGAAAGCGGCAGTGAGTCACATTTTGCACAAACTCCCCTGCAGTTTTCAAAATATGTCAAATATCCCAATTTCGAAGCCTGAGCCATATTTTGGAGCCAAATACTGGCTCTCTGCACGTATTCGCAGTTTGAAATTACGACTTATTATACCCAACATATGCAAAGTACAGGACGCGGAAGTGAGTCACATTTTGCTCAAACTTCCCTGCATTTCTCACTATTTTGTTGCCAAATTCTGGCTCTCTGCACGTATTCGCAGTTTGATATTACGACTTTTTATACCCAACATATGCCAAGTACTGGACGCGGCAGTGAGTCACATTTTCCACAAACTTCCCTGCAGTTTTCAAAATATCCCAAACATCCCAATTTCAAGGCCTGAGCCTTATTTTGGAGCCAAATACTGGCTCTCTGCACGTATTCGCAGTTTGAAATTACGACTTATTATACCCAACATATGCAAAGTACAGGACGCGGCAGTGAGTCACATTTTGCTCAAACTCCCCTGCATTTCTCAAAATATCCCAAATATCCCAATTTCGAGGCCTGAGCCCTATTTTGGATCCACATTCTGGCTCTTTGCACGTATTCGCAGTTTGAAATTACGTCCTTTTATACAAAACATATGCCAAGTACTGAAAGCGGCGTTTGGTCACATTTGTCCCAAACCTCCCTGCAGTTTTCAAAATATCCCTAATATCCTAATTTCGAGGCCTGAGCCATATTTTGGAGCCAAATTCTGGCTCTCTGCACGTATTCGCAGTTTGATATTTCGACTTTTTATACCCAACATATGCCATGTACTGAAAGCGGCTGTGAATCACATTTTGCACAAACTCCCCTGTAGTTTTCAAAATATCCCAAACATCCCAATTTCGAGGCCTGAGCAATATTTTGGTGCCAAATTCTGGCTCTCTTCACGTATTCTCTGTTTGAAATTACCTCTTTTTTATACCCAACATATGACAAGTACTGAAAGCGGCAGTGAGTCACATTTTGCACTAACTCCCCTGCAGTTTTCAAAATATTCCAATTTCGAGGCCTGAGCCATATTTTGAATCAAAATTCTGGCTCTCTGCACGTATTCGCAGTTTGAAATTCCGACTTTTTATACCCAACATATGCCAAGTACTGAAAGCGGCGTTTGGTCACATTTGTCCCAAACCTCCCTGCAGTTTTAAAAATATCCCAAATATCCCAATTTCGAGGCCTGAGCCATATTTTGGAATCAAATTCTGGCTCTCTGCACGTATTCCCAGTTTGATATTTCGACTTTTTATACCCAACATATGCCAAGTACTGAAAGAGGCAGTGAGTCACATTTTGCACAAACTCCCCTGCTGTTTTCAAAATATCCCAAACATCCCAATTTCGAGGCCTGAGCCATATTTTGGAGCCAAATTCTGGCTCTCTGCACGTATTCGCAGTTTGAAATTACGACTTTTTTATACCCAACATATGCGAAAGACTGAGAGCGGCGTTTGGTCACATTTGTCCCAAACCTTCCTGCAGTTTTCAAAAGATCCCAAACATCCCAATACCGAGGCCTGAGCCATATTTTGGAGCCAAATTCTGGCTCTCTGCACGTATTCGCTGTTTGAAATTACGACTTTTTATACCCAACATATGCGAAGTACTGAAAGCGGCGTTTGGTGACATATGTCCCAGACCTCCCTGCAGTTTTTAAAATATCCCAAATATCTCAATTTCGAGGCATGAGCCATATTTTGGAGTCAAATTCTGGCTCTGTGCACGTATTCCCAGTCTGATATTTCGACTTTTTATACCCAACATATGCCAAGTACCGAAAGAGGCAGTGAGTCACATTTTGCACAAACTCCCCTGCTGTTTTCAAAATATCCCAAACATTCCAATTTCGAGGCCTGAGCCATATTTTGGAGCTAAATTCTGGCTCTCTGCACGTATTCGCAGTTTGAAATTACGACTTTTTTATACCCAACATATGCGAAAGACTGAGAGCAGCGTTTGGTCACATTTGTCCCAAACCTTCCTGCAGTTTTCAAAAGATCCCAAACATCCCAATACCGAGGCCTGAGCCATATTTTGGAGCCAAATTCTGGCTCTCTGCACGTATTCGCAGTTTGAAATTACGACGTTTTATACGGAACATATGGCAAGTACTGAAAGCGCCAGTTGCTCATATTTGTCCCAAAAACTCCCTGTAGTTTTCAAAATATCCCAAAAATCTCAATTTCGAGGCCTGAGCCATATTTTGGAGCCAATTCAGGCTCTATGCACGTATTCGCAGTTTGATATTACGACTTTTTATACCCAACATATGTCAAGTCCTGAAAGCGGCAGTGAGTCACATTTTGCACAAACTCCCCTGCAGTTTTCGAAATATGTCAAACTTCCCAATTTCGAGGCCTGAGCCATATTTTAGAGCCAAATTCTGGCTCTCTGCACGTATTCGCAGTCTGAAATGCGAATTTTTATTACCCAACATATGCCCAAGTACTGAAAGCGGCGTTTGGTCACATTTGTCCCAAACCTCCTGCAGTTTTCAAAATATCCCAATATCCTAATTTCGAGGCTGAGCCCATTTTGGAGCCAAATTCTGGCTCTCTGCACGTATTCGCAGTTTGATATTACGACTTTTTATACCCAACATATGCCAAGTACTAGAGAGGCAGTGGTCACATTTGGCACAACCTCCCTGCAGTTTTCAAAATATCCCAAACATCCCAATTTCGAGGCATGAGCCATATTTGGAGCCAAATTCTGGCTCTCTGCACGTATTCGCAGCTTAATATTACGACTTTTTATACCCAACATATGCCAAGTACTGAAAGCGGCAGTGAGGTCACATTTTGCACAAACTCCCCTGCAGTTTTCAAAATGTCCCAAACATCCCATTTCGAGGCCTGAGCATATTTTGGAGCAAATTCTGGCTCTCTGCACGTATTCTCAGTTTGAAATTAGACTTTTTATCCCAACATATGCCAAGTACTGAAAGCGGCGTTGAGTCACATTTGTCCCAAAACTCCCTGCAGTTTTCAAAATATCCCAAACATCCCAATTTCGAGGCCTGAGCCATATTTTGGAGCCAAATTCTGGCTCTCTGCACGTATTCGCAGTTTGAAATTACGACTTTTTATACCCAACATATGCCAAGTACTGAAAGCGGCGTTTGGTCACATTTGTCCCAAACCCCCCTGCAGTTTTCAAAATATCCCAAACATCCCAATTTCGAGGCCTGAGCCATATTTTGGAGCCAAATTCTGGCTCTCTGCACGTATTCGCAGTTTGAAATTACGACTTTTTATACCCAACATATGCCAAGTACTGAAAGCGGTTTGAGTCACATTTTGCACAAACTCCCCTGCAGTTTTCAAAATATCCCAAACATCCCAATTTCGAGGCCTGAGCCATATTTTGGAGCCAAATTCTGGCTCTCTGCACGTATTCGCAGTTTGAAATTACGACTTTTTATACCCAACATATGCCAAGTACTGAAAGCGGCGTTTGGTCACATTTGTCCCAAACTCCCCTGCAGTTTTCAAAATATCCCAAATATCCCAATTTCGAGGCCTGAGCCATATTTTGGAGCCAAATTCTGGCTCTCTGCACGTATTCGCAGTTTGAAATTACGACTTTTTATACCCAACATATGCCAAGTACTGAAAGCGGCGTTTGGTCACATTTTGCCCAAACCCCCCTGCAGTTTTCAAAATATCCCAAACATCCCAATTTCGAGGCCTGAGCCATATTTTGGAGCCAAATTCTGGCTCTCTGCACGTATTCGCAGTTTGAAATTACGACTTTTTATACCCAACATATGCCAAGTACTGAAAGCGGCAGTGAGTCACATTTTGCACAAAATCCCCTGCAGTTTTCAAAATATCCCAAATATCCCAATTTCGAGGCCTGAGCCATATTTTGGAGCCAAATTCTGGCTCTCTGCACGTATTCGCAGTTTGAAATTACGAATTTTTTTTCCAACATATGCCAAGTACTGAAAGCGGCGTTTGGTCACATTTGTCCCAAACCTCCCTGCAGTTTTCAAAATATCCCAAATATCCCAATTTCGAGGCCTGAGCCATATTTTGGAGCCAAATTCTGGCTCTCTGCACGTATTCGCAGTTTGAAATTACGACTTTTTATACCCAACATATGCCAAGTACTGAAAGCGGCAGTGAGTCACATTTTGCACAAACTCCCCTGCAGTTTTCAAAATATCCCAAATATCCCAATTTCGAGGCCTGAGCCATATTTTGGAGCCAAATTCTGGCTCTCTGCACGTATTCGCAGATTGAAATTACGACTTTTTATACCCAACATATGCCAAGTACTGAAAGCGGCGTTTGGTCACATTTGTCCCAAACCTCCCTGCAGTTTTCAAAATATCCCAAACATCCCAATTTCGAGGCCTGAGCCATATTTTGGAGCCAAATTCTGGCTCTCTGCACGTATTCGCAGTTTGAAATTACGATTTTTTATACCCAACATATGCCAAGTCCTGAAAGCGGCAGTGAGTCACATTTTGCACAAACTCCCCTGCAGTTTTCAAAATATCCCAAACATCCCAATTTCGAGGCCTGAGCCATATTTTGGAGCCAAATTCTGGCTCTCTGCACGTATTCGCAGTTTGAAATTACGACTTTTTATACCCAACATATGCCAAGTACTGAAAGCGGCGTTTGGTCACATTTGTCCCAAACCTCCCTGCAGTTTTCAAAATATCCCAAACATCCCAATTTCGAGGCCTGAGCCATATTTTGGAGCCAAATTCTGGCTCTCTGCACGTATTCGCAGTTTGAAATTACGACTTTTTATACCCAACATATGCCAAGTACTGAAAGCGGCAGTGAGTCACATTTTGCAAACTCCCTGCAGTTTTCAAAATATCCCAAATATCCCAATTTCGAGGCCTGAGCCATATTTTGGAGCCAAATTCTGGCTCTCTGCACGTATTCGCAGTTTGAAATTACGACTTTTTTATACCCAACATATGCCAAGTACTGAAAGCGGCGTTTGGTCACATTTGTCCCAAACCTCCCTGCAGTTTTCAAAATATCCCAAACATCCCAATTTCGAGGCCTGAGCCATATTTTGGAGCCAAATTCTGGCTCTCTGCACGTATTCGCAGTTTGAAATTACGACTTTTTATACCCAACATATGCCAAGTACTGAAAGCGGCAGTGAGTCACATTTTGCACAAACTCCCCTGCAGTTTTCAAAATATCCCAAACATCCCAATTTCGAGGCCTGAGCCATATTTTGGAGCCAAATTCTGGCTCTCTGCACGTATTCGCAGTTTGAAATTACGACTTTTTATACCCAACATATGCCAAGTACTGAAAGCGGCAGTGAGTCACATTTTGCACAAACTCCCCTGCAGTTTTCAAAATATCCCAAATATCCCAATTTCGAGGCCTGAGCCATATTTTGGAGCCAAATTCTGGCTCTCTGCACGTATTCGCAGTTTGAAATTACGACTTTTTATACCCAACATATGCCAAGTACTGAAAGCGGCGTTTGGTCACATTTGTCCCAAACCCCCCTGCAGTTTTCAAAATATCCCAAACATCCCAATTTCGAGGCCTGAGCCATATTTTGGAGCCAAATTCTGGCTCTCTGCACGTATTCGCAGTTTGAAATTACGACTTTTTATACCCAACATATGCCAAGTACTGAAAGCGGCAGTGAGTCACATTTTGCACAAACTCCCCTGCAGTTTTCAAAATATCCAAATATCCCA
>NW_025568210.1:0-19049 GCF_020424385.1 Procambarus clarkii
CTGACCCTCACCCACTCCCTGACCCTCACCCACTCCCTGACCCTCACCCACTCCCTGACCCTCACCCACTCCCTGACCCTCACCCACTCCCTGACCCTCACCCACTCCCTGACCCTCACCCACTCCCTGACCCTCACCCACTCCCTGACCCTCACCCACTCCCTGACCCTCACCCACTCCCTGACCCTGACCCTCACCCCTCCCTGACCCTCACCCACTCCCTGACCCTCACCCACTCCCACTCCCTGACCCTCACCCACTCCCTGACCCTCACCCACTCCCTGACCCTCACCCACTCCCTGACCCTCACCCACTCCCTGACCCTCACCCACCCACTCCCTGACCCCTCCCTGACCCTCCACTCCCTGACCCTCACCCACTCCCTGACCCTCACCCACTCCCTGACCCTCACCCACTCCCTGACCCTCACCCTCCCACCCCACCCACTCCCTGACCCCTCCCACCCACTCCCTGACCCTCACCCACTCCCTGACCCTCACCCACTCCCTGACCCCTCACCCACTCCCTGACCCTCACCCACTCCCTGACCCTCACCCACTCCCTGACCCTCACCCACTCCCTGACCCTCACCCACTCCCTGACCCTCACCCACTCCCTGACCCTCACCCACTCCCTGACCCTCACCCACTCCCTGACCCTCACCCACTCCCTGACCCTCACCCTCACCCACTCCCTGACCCTCACCCACTCCCTCACCCTCACCCACTCCCTGACCCTCACCCACTCCCTGACCCTCACCCACTCCCTGACCCTCACCCCTCCCTCACTGACCCTCACCCACTCCCTGACCCTCACCCACTCCCTGACCCTCACCCACTCCCTGACCCTCACCCACTCCCTGACCCTCACCCACTCCCTGACCCTCACCCACTCCCTGACCCTCACCCACTCCCCGACCCTCACCCACTCCCTGACCCTCACCCACTCCCTGACCCTCACCCACTCCCTGACCCTCACCCACTCCCTGACCCTCACCCACTCCCTGACCCCCCACCCTCACCCACTCCCTGACCCTCACCCACTCCCTGACCCTCACCCACTCCCTGACCCTCACCCACTCCCTGACCCTCACCCACTCCCTGACCCTCACCCACTCCCTGACCCTCACCCACTCCCTGACCCTCACCCACTCCCTGACCCTCACCCACTCCCTGACCCTCACCCACTCCCTGACCCTCACCCACTCCCTGACCCTCACCCACTCCCTGACCCTCACCCACTCCCTGACCCTCACCCACTCCCTGACCCTCACCCACTCCCTGACCCTCACCCACTCCCTGACCCTCACCCACTCCCTGACCCTCACCCACTCCCTGACCCTCACCCACTCCCTGACCCTCTCCCACTCCCTGACCCTCACCCACTCCCTGACCCTCACCCACTCCCTGACCCTCACCACTCCCACTCCCTGACCCTCACCCACTCCCTGACCCTCACCCACTCCCTGACCCTCACCCACTCCCTGACCCTCACCCACTCCCTCCCACCCACTCCCTGACCCTCACCCACTCCCTGACCCTCACCCACTCCCTGACCCTCACCCACTCCCACCCACTCCCTGACCCACTCCCACCCACTCCCTGACCCTCACCCACTCCCTGACCCTCACCCACTCCCTGACCCTCACCCACTCCCTGACCCTCACCCACTCCCTGACCCTCACCCACTCCACCCACTCCCTGACCCTCACCCACTCCCTGACCCTCACCCTCCCTCCCTGACCCTCACCCACTCCCTGACCCTCACCCACTTTCTGACCCTCACCCACTCCCTGACCCTAACCCAGTTCTCGACCCTTACCCACTTCCTGACCCTCACCCACTCCCTGACCCTCACCCACTCCTTGACCCTCACCCACTCCCTGACCCTCACCCACTCTCTGACCCTCACCCACTCCCTGACCCTCACCCACTCCCTGACCCTCACCCACTCCCTGACCCTCACCCACTCCCTGACCCTCACCCACTCCCTGACCCTCACCCACTCCCTGACCCTCACCCACTCCCTGACCCTCACCCTCCCTGACCCTCACCCACTCCCTGACCCTCACCCACTCCCTGACCCTCACCCACTCCCTGACCCTCACCCACTCCCTGACCCTCACCCACTCCCTGACCCTCACCCACTCCCTGACCCTCACCCACTCCCTGACCCTCACCCACTCCCTGACCCCTCACCCACTCCCTGACCCTCACCCACTCCCTGACCCTCACCCACTCCCTGACCCTCACCCACTCCCTGACCCTCACCCACTCCCTGACCCTCACCCACTCCCTGACCCTCACCCACTCCCTGACCCTCACCCACTCCCTGACCCTCACCCACTCCCTGACCCTCACCCACTCCCTTACCCTCACCCACAACTTGACCCTCACCCACTCCATATCTCCTCACCAATATCCTGACCCTTGCCCACTCCCTGACCCTCACCCACTCCCTGACCCTCACCCACTTCTTGACACTCACCCACTCCCTGACCCTCACCCACTCCCTGACCCTCACCCACTCCCTGACCCTCACCCACTCCCTGACCCTCACCCACTCCCTGACCCTCACCCACTCCCTGACCCTCACCCACTCCCCTGACCCTTACCCACTCTCTGAACCTCACCGACTCCCTGAACCCTCACCCACTCCCTGACCCTCACCTACTCCCTGACCCTCACCTACTCCCTGACCCTCACCCACTCCCCGACCCTCACCTACTCTTTGACCCTCACCCACTCCTTGACCCTCACCCACTCCTTGACCCTCACTCACTCCCTGACCCTCACCCACTCCCTGACCCTCACCCACTCCCCGACCCTCACCTACTCTTTGACCCTCACCCACTCCTTGACCCTCACCCACTCCTTGACCCTCACTCACTCCCTGACCCTCACCCACTCCCTGACCCTCGCCACCTCCCTGACCCCTCACCCTCTCCCTGACCCCTCACCCATTCTCTGACCCTCACCCACTCCCTGACCCTCCCTCCCACCCTCCCACACACTGACCCTCAACCACTCCCTGACCCTCACCCTCTTCTTGACCCTTTCCCACTCCCTGACCCTCACCCACTCCCTGACCCTCACCCACTCCCTGACCCTCACCCACTCCCTGACCCTCACCCACTCCCTGACCCTCACCCACTCCCTGACCCTCACCCACTCCCTGACCCTCACCCACTCCCTGACCCTCACCCACTCCCTGACCCTCACCCACTCCCTGACCCTCACCCACTCCCTGACCCTCACCCACTCCCTGACCCTCACCCACTCCCTGACCCTCACCCACTCCCTGACCCTCACCCACTCCCTGACCCTCACCCACTCCCTGACCCTCACCCACTCCCTGACCCTCACCACCCTGACCCCCCCTCCCTGACCCTCACCCACTCCCTGACCCTCACCCACCCCTGACCCCACCCACTCCCTGACCCTCACCCACTCCCTGACCCTCACCCACTCCCTGACCCCTGACCCTCACCCACTCCCTGACCCTCACCCACTCCCTGACCCTCACCCACCCACCCTCACCCACTCCCTGACCCTCACCCACTCCCTGACCCTCACCCACTCCCTGACCCTCACCCACTCCCTGACCCTCACCCACTCCCTGACCCTCACCCACTCCCTGACCCTCACCCACTCCCTGACCCTCACCCACTCCCTGACCCTCACCCACTCCCTGACCCTCACCCACTCCCTGACCCTCACCCACTCCCTGACCCTCACCCACTCCCTGACCCTCACCCACTCCCTGACCCTCACCCACTCCCTGACCCTCACCCACTCCCTGACCCTCACCCACTCCCTGACCCTCACCCACTCCCTGACCCTCACCCACCCCTGACCCTCACCCACTCCCTGACCCTCACCCTGACCCTCACCCACTCCCTGACCCTCACCCACTCCCTGACCCACTCCCTGACCCTCACCCCTCCCTGACCCTCACCCACTCCCTGACCCTCACCCACCCTGACCCTGACTCCCTGACCCTCACCCACTCCCTGACCCTCACCCACTCCCTGACCCTCACCCACTCCCTGACCCTCACCCACTCCCTGACCCTCACCCACTCCCTGACCCTCACTCCCTGACCCTCTTTCACTCCCTGACCCTCACCCACTCCCTGACCCTCACCCACTCCATGACCCTCACCCACTCCCTGACCCTCACCCACTCCCTGACCCTCACCCACTCCCTGACCCTCACCCACTCCCTGACCCTCACCCACTCCCTGACCCTCACCCACTCCCTGACCCTCACCCACTCCCTGACCCTCACCCACTCCCTGACCCTCACCCACTCCCTGACCCTCACCCACTCCCTGACCCTCACCCACTCCCTGACCCTCACCCACTCCCTGACCCTCACCCACTCCCTGACCCTCACCCACTCCCTGACCCCACCCACTCCCTGACCCTCTGACCCACTCCCTGACCCCCCCACCCCACTCCCTGACCCTCACCCACTCCCTGACCCTCACCCACTCCCTGACCCTCACCCACTCCCTGACCCTCACCCACTCCCTCCCTGACTCCCTGACCCTCACCCACTCCCTGACCCTCACCCACTCCCTGACCCTCACCCACTCCCTGACCCTCACCCACTCCCTGACCCTCACCCACTCCCTCACCCACTCCCTGACCCTCACCCACTCCCTGACCCTCACCCACTCCCTGACCCTCACCCACTCCCTGACCCTCACCCACTCCCTGACCCTCACCCACTCCCTGACCCTCACCCACCCACTCCCTGACCCTCACCCACTCCCTGACCCTCACCCACTCACCCTCACCCACTCCCTGACCCTCTCACCCACTCCCTGACCCTCACCCACTCCCTGACCCTCACCCACTCCCTGACCCTCACCCACTCCCTGACCCTCACCCACTCCCTGACCCTCACCCACTCCCTGACCCTCACCCACTCCCTGACCCTCACCCACTCCCTGACCCTCACCCACTCCCTGACCCTCACCCCACCCCTGACCCCCCCACCCTCACCCACTCCCTGACCCTCACCCACTCCCTGACCCTCACCCACTCCCTGACCCTCACCCACTCCCTGACCTCACCCTCACCCACTCCCTGACCCTCACCCACTCCCTGACCCTCACCCACTCCCTGACCCTCACCCACTCCCTGACCCTCACCCACTCCCTGACCCTCACCCACTCCCTGACCCTCACCCACTCCCTGACCCTCACCCACTCCCTGACCCTCACCCACTCCCTGACCCTCACCCACTCCCTGACTCCCTGACCCTCACTCCCTGACCCTCACCCACTCCCTGACCCTCACCCACTCCCTGACCCTCACCCACTCCCTGACCCTCACCCACTCCCTGACCCTCACCCACTCCCTGACCCTCACCCACTCCCTGACCCTCACCCACTCCCTGACCCTCACCCACTCCCTGACCCTCACCCACTCCCTGACCCTCACCCCTCACCCTCACCCACTCCCTGACCCTCACCCACTCCCTGACCCTCACCCACTCCCTGACCCTCACCCACTCCCTGACCCTCACCCACTCCCTGACCCTCACCCACTCCCTGACCCTCACCCACTCCCTGACCCTCACCCACTCCCTGACCCTCACCCACTCCCTGACCCTCACCCACTCCCTGACCCTCACCCACTCCCTGACCCTCACCCACTCCCTGACCCTCACCCACTCCCTGACCCTCACCCACTCCCTGACCCTCACCCACTCCCTGACCCTCACCCACTCCCTGACCCTCACCCACTCCCTGACCCCTCACCCACTCCCTGACCCTCACCCACTCCCTGACCCTCACCCACTCCCTGACCCTCACCCACTCCCTGACCCTCACCCACTCCCTGACCCTCACCCACTCCCTGACCCCTCTGACCCTCACCCTCCCTGACCCTCACCCACTCCCTCCCTCACCCCTCCCTGACCCACCCACTCCCTGACCCCCTCACTCCCCACTCCCTGACCCTCACCCACTCCCTGACCCTCACCCACTCCCTGACCCTCACCCACTCCCTGACCCTCACCCACTCCCTGACCCTCACCCACTCCCTGACCCTCACCCACTCCCTGACCCTCACCCACTCCCTGACCCTCACCCACTCCCTGACCCTCACCCCACTCCCTGACCCTCACCCACTCCCTGACCCTCACCCACTCCCTGACCCTCACCCACTCCCTGACCCTCACCCACTCCCTGACCCTCACCCACTCCCTGACCCTCACCCACTCTCTGACCCTCACCCACTCCCTGACCCTCACCCACTCCCTGACCCCACACCCACTCCCTGACCCTCACCCACTCCCTGACCCTCACCCACTCCCTGACCCTCACCCACTCCCTGACCCTCACCCACTCCCTGACCCCCCCACTCCCACCCACTCCCTGACCCTCACCCACTCCCTGACCCTCACCCACTCCCTGACCCTCCCTGACCCTCACCCACTCCCTGACCCTCACCCACTCCCTGACCCTCACCCACTCCCTGACCCTCACCCACTCCCTGACCCTCACCCACTCCCCCTGACCCTCACCCACTCCCTGACCCTCACCCACTCCCTGACCCTCACCCCCTCCCTGACCCTCACCCACTCCCTGACCCTCACCCACTCCCTGACCCTCACCCACTCCCTGACCCTCACCCACTCCCTGACCCTCACCCACTCCCTGACCCTCACCACTCCCTGACTCACCCACTCCCTGACCCTCACCCACTCCCTGACCCTCACCCACTCCCTGACCCTCACCCACTCCCTGACCCTCACCCACTCCCTGACCCTCACACACTCCCTGACCCTCACCCACTCCCTGACCCTCACCCACTCCCTGACCCTCACCCACTCCCTGACCCTCACCCACTCCCTGACCCTCACCCACTCCCTGACCCTCACCCACTCCCTGACCCTCACCCACTCCCTGACCGTCAGCCACTCCCTGACCCTCACCCATTCCCAGACCATCACCCATTCCCTGACTCCCCACTCCCTGACCCTCACCCACTCCCTGACCCTCACCCACTCCCTGACCCTCACCCACTCCCTGACCCTCACCCACTCCCTGACCCTCACCCACTCCCTGACCCTCACCCACTCCCTGACCCTCACCCACTCCCTGACCCTCACCCACCCTCCCTGACCCTCACCCACTCCCTGACCCTCACCCACTCCCTGACCCTCACCCACTCCCTGACCCTCACCCACTCCCTGACCCTCACCCACTCCCTGACCCTCACCCACTCCCTGACCCTCACCCCTCCCTGACCCTCACCCACTCCCTGACCCTCACCCACTCCCTGACCCTCACCCCCTCACCCCTGACCCTCCCTGACCCTCACCCACTCCCTGACCCTCACCCACTCCCTGACCCTCACCCACTCCCTGACCCTCACCCACTCCCTGACCCTCACCCACCCCTCCCTCACCCACTCCCTGACCCTCACCCACTCCCTGACCCTCACCCACTCCCTGACCCTCACCCACTCCCTGACCCTCACCCACTCCCTGACCCTCACCCACTCCCTGACCCTCACCCACTCCCTGACCCTCACCCACTCCCTGACCCTCACCCACTCCCTGACCCTCACCCACTCCCTGACCCTCACCCACTCCCTGACCCTCACCCACTCCCTGACCCTCACCCACTCCCTGACCCTCACCCACTCCCTGACCCTCACCCACTCCCTGACCCTCACCCACTCCCTGACCCTCACCCACTCCCTGACCCTCACCCACTCCCTGACCCTCACCCACTCCCTGACTCCCTGACCCTCACCCACTCCCTGACCCTCACCCACTCCCTGACCCCACTCCCTGACCCCCACTCCCACCCACTCCCTGACCCTCACCCACTCCCTGACCCTCACCCACTCCCTGACCCTCACCCACTCCCTGACCCTCACCCACTCCCTGACCCTCACCCACTCCCTGACCCTCACCCACTCCCTGACCCTCACCCACTCCCTGACCCTCACCCACTCCCTGACCCTCACCCACTCCCTGACCCTCACCCACTCCCTGACCCTCACCCACTCCCTGACCCTCACCCACTCCCTGACCCTCACCCACTCCCTGACCCTCACCCACTCCCTGACCCTCACCCACTCCCTGACCCTCACCCACTCCCTGACCCTCACCCACTCCCTGACCCTCACCCACTCCCTGACCCTCACCCACTCCCTGACCCTCACCCACTCCCTGACCCTCACCCACTCCCTGACCCTCACCCACTCCCTGACCCTCACCCAC
Organism: Procambarus clarkii; assembly: GCF_020424385.1. Taxonomy (NCBI): domain Eukaryota; kingdom Metazoa; phylum Arthropoda; class Malacostraca; order Decapoda; family Cambaridae; genus Procambarus; species Procambarus clarkii. The sequence goes on from NW_025568210.1 coordinate 8,250, forward strand.
TCCCTGACCCTCACCCACTCCCTGACCCTCACCCACTCCCTGACCCTCACCCACTCTGACCCTCACCCACCCTGACCCTCACCCACTCCCTGACCCTCACCCACTCCCTGACCCTCACCCACTCCCTGACCCTCACCCACTCCCTGACCCTCACCCACTCCCTGACCCTCACCCACTCCCTGACCCTCACCCACTCCCTGACCCTCACCCACTCCCTGACCCTCACCCACTCCCTGACCCTCACCCCTCACCCCACTCCCTGACCCTCACCCACTCCCTGACCCTCACCCACTCCCTGACCCTCACCCACTCCCTGACCCTCACCCACTCCCTGACCCTCACCCACTCCCTGACCCTCACCCACCCACTCCCTGACCCTCACTCCCACTCCCTGACCCTCACCCACTCCCTGACCCTCACCCACTCCCTGACCCTCACCCACTCCCTGACTCCCCCTCACCCACTCCCTGACCCTCACCCACTCCCTGACCCTCACCCACTCCCTGACCCTCACCCACTCCCTGACCCTCACCCACTCCCTGACCCTCACCCACTCCCTGACCCTCACCCACTCCCTGACCCTCACCCACTCCCTGACCCTCACCCACTCCCTGACCCTCCCTGACCCTCACCCACTCCCTGACCCTCACCCACTCCCTGACCCTCACCCACCCTCACCCACTCCCTGACCCTCACCCACTCCCTGACCCTCACCCACTCCCTGACCCTCACCCACTCCCTGACCCTCACCCACTCCCTGACCCTCACCCACTCCCTGACCCTCACCCACTCCCTGACCCTCACCCACTCCCTGACCCTCACCCACTCCCTGACCCTCACCCACTCCCTGACCCTCACCCACTCCCTGACCCTCACCCACTCCCTGACCCTCACCCACTCCCTGACCCTCACCCACTCCCTGACCCTCACCCGCTCCCTGACCCTCACCCACTCCCTGACCCTCACCCACTCCCTGACCCTCACCCACTCCCTGACCCTCACCCACTCCCTGACCCTCACCCACTCCGTGACCCTCACTCCCTGACCCTCACCCACTCCCTGACCCTCACCCACTCCCTGACCCTCACCCACTCCCTGACCCTCACCCACTCCCTGACCCTCACCCCACCTGACCCTCACCCTCACCCACTCCCTGACCCTCACCCACTCCCTGACCCCCACCCACTCCCTGACCCTCACCCACTCCCTGACCCTCACCCACTCCCTGACCCTCACCCACTCCCTGACCCTCACCCACTCCCTGACCCTCACCCACTCCCTGACCCTCACCCACTCCCTGACCCTCACCCCTCCCTGACCCTCATCCACTCCCTGACCCTCACCCACTCCCTGACCCTCACCCACTCCCTGACCCTCACCCACTCCCTGACCCTCACCCACTCCCTGACCCTCCCCCACTCCCTGACCCTCACCCACTCCCTGACCCTCACCCACTCCCTGACCCTCACCCACTCCCTGACCCTCACCCACTCCCTGACCCTCACCCACTCCCTGACCCTCACCCACTCCCTGATCCTCACTCAGTCCCTGACCCTCACCCACTTACTGACCCTCACCCACACCCTGACCCTCACCCACTCCCTGACCCTCACCCACTCTCCCTGACCCTCACCCCTCCCTGACCCTCACCCACTCCCTGACCCTCTGACCCCACCCACTCCCTGACCCTGACCCTCACCCACTCCCTGACCCTCACCCACTCCCTGACCCTCACCCCCACTCCCTGACCCTCACCCACTCCCTGACCCTCACCCACTCCCTGACCCTCACCCCTCCCACCCACTCCCTGACCCTCACCCACTCCCTGACCCTCACCCACTCCCTGACCCTCACCCACTCCCTGACCCTCCCTCCCTGACCCTCACCCTCTCCCTGACCCTCACCCACTCCCTGACCCTCACCCACTCCCTGACCCTCACTCACTCCCTGACCCTCACCCACTCCCTGACCCTCACCCACTCCCTGACCCTCACCCACTCCCTGACCCTCACCCACTCCCTGACCCTCACCCACTCCCTGACCCTCACCCACTCCCTGACCCTCACCCACTCCCTGACCCTCACCCACTCCCTGACCCTCACCCACTCCCTGACCCTCACCCACTCCCTGACCCTCACCCACTCCCTGACCCTCACCCACTCCCTGACCCTCACCCACTCCCTGACCCTCACCCACTCCCTGACCCTCACCCACTCCCTGACCCTCACCCACTCCCTGACCCTCACCCACTCCCTGACCCTCACCCACTCCCTGACCCTCCCTGACCCTCACCCACTCCCTGACCCTCACCCACTCCCTGACCCTCACCCACTCCCACCCACTCCCTGACCCTCACCCACTCCCTGACCCTCACCCACTCCCTGACCCTCACCCACTCCCTGACCCTCACCCACTCCCTGACCCTCACCCACTCCCTGACCCTCACCCACTCCCTGACCCTCACCCACTCCCTGACCCTCACCCACTCCCTCCCTCACCCACTCCCTGACCCTCACCCACTCCCTGACCCTCACCCACTCCCTGACCCTCACCCACTCCCTGACCCTCACCCACTCCCTGACCCTCACCCACTCCCTGACCCTCACCCACTCCCTGACCCTCACCCACTCCCTGACCCTCACCCACTCCCTGACCCTCACCCACTCCCTGACCCTCACCCACTCCCTGACCCTCACCCACTCCCTGACCCTCACCCACTCCCTGACCCTCACCCACTCCCTGACCCTCACCCACTCCCTGACCCTCACCCACTCCCACCCTCACCCACTCCCTGACCCTCCCTGACCCACTCCCTGACCCTCACCCACTCCCTGACCCTCACCCACTCCCTGACCCTCACCCACTCCCTGACCCTCACCCACCCTGACCCTCACCCACTCCATGACCCTCACCCACTCCCTGACCCTCACTCTCCCTGACCCTCACCCACTCCCTGACCCTCACCCACTCCCTGACCCTCACCCACTCCCTGACCCTCACCAACTCCCTGACCCTCACCCACTCCCTGACCCTCACCCACTCCCTGACCCTCACCCACTCCCTGACCCTCACCCACTCCCTGACCCTCACCCACTCCCTGACCCTCACCCACCCTGACCCTCACCCACTCCCTGACCTCACCCACTCCCTGACCCTCACCCACTCCCTGACCCTCCCCACCCTGACCCTCCCTGACCCTCACCCCTCCCTGACCCTCACCCACTCCCTGACTCTCACCCACTCCCTGACCCTCACCCACTCCCTGACCCTCACCCACTCCCTGACCCCCTCACCCACTCCCTGACCCTCACCCACTCCCTGACCCTCACCCACTCACCCATTCCCTGACCCTCACCCACTCCCTGACCCTCACCCACTCCCTGACCCTGACCCACTCGCTGACCCTCACCCACTCCCTGACCCTCACCCACTCCCTGACCCTCACCCACTCCCTGACCCTCACCCACTCCCTGACCCTCACCCACTCCCTGACCCTCACCCACTCCCTGACCCTCACCCACTCCCTGACCTCTCACACTGACCCTCACCCACTCCCTGACCCTCACCCACTCTCTGACCCTCACCTACTCCTTGACCCTCACCCACTCACTGACCCTCACTCACTCCCTGACCCTCACCCACTCCTAGACCCTCACCCACTCCCTGACCCTCACTTACTCCCTGACCCTCACCCACTCCCAGACCCTCACCCACTCCCTGACCCTCACCCACTCCCTGACCCTCACCCACTCCCACCCCTCCCTGACCCTCACCCACTCCCTGACCCTCACCCACTCCCTGACCCTCACCCACTCCCTGACCCTCACCCACTCCCTGACCCTCACCCACTCCCTGACCCTCACCCACTCCCTGACCCTCACCCACCCTCCCTGACCCTCACCCACTCCCTGACCCTCACCCACTCCCTGACCCTCACCACCTGACCCTCACCACCTGACCCTCACCCACTCCCTGACCCTCACCCACTCCCTGACCCTCACCCACTCCCTGACCCTCACCCCTCCCTCCCTGACCCCTCCCACCCCACTCCCTGACCCTCACCCACTCCCTGACCCTCACCCACTCCCTGACCCTCACCCCTCACCCACCCTCCCTGACCCTCACCCACTCCCTGACCCTCACCCACTCCCTGACCCTCACCCACTCCCTGACCCTCACCCACTCCCTGACCCTCACCCACTCCCTGACCCTCACCCACTCCCTGACCCTCACCCACTCCCTGACCCTCACCCACTCCCTGACCCTCACCCACTCCCTGACCCTCACTCCCACTCCCTGACCCTCACCCACTCCCTGACCCTCACCCACTCCCTGACCCTCACCCACTCCCTGACCCTCACCCACTCCCTGACCCTCACCCACTCCCTGACCCTCACCCACTCCCTGACCCTCACCCACTCCCTGACCCTCACCCACTCCCTGACCCTCACCCACTCCCTGACCCTCACCCACTCCCTGACCCTCACCCACTCCCTGACCCTCACCCACTCCCTGACCCTCCCCACTCCCTGACCCTCACCCACTCCCTGACCCTCACCCACTCCCTGACCCTCACCCACTCCCTGACCCTCACCCACTCCCTGACCCTCACCCACTCCCTGACCCTCACCCACTCCCTGACCCACCCACTCCCTGACCCTCACCCCACTCCCTGACCCTCACCCACTCCCTGACCCTCACCCACTCCCTGACCCTCACCCACTGACCCTCACCCACTCCCTGACCCTCACCCACTCCCTGACCCCCACTCCCTGACCCTCACCCACTCCCTGACCCTCACCCACTCCCTGACCCTCACCCACTCCCTGACCCTCACCCACTCCCTGACCCTCACTCCCCACTCCCTGACCCTCACCCACTCCCTGACCCTCACCCACTCCCTGACCCTCACCCACTCCCTGACCCTCACCCACTCCCTGACCCTCACCCACTCCCTGACCCTCACCCACTCCCTGACCCTCACCCACTCCCTGACCCTCACCCACCCTCCCTGACCCTCACCCTGACTCCCTGACCCCTCACCCACTCCCTGACCCTCACCCACTCCCTGACCCTCACCCACTCCCTGACCCTCACCCACTCCCTGACCCTCACCCACTCCCTGACCCTCACCCACTCCCTGACCCTCACCCACTCCCTGACCCTCACCCACTCCCTGACCCTCACCCACTCCCTGACCCTCACCCACTCCCTGACCCTCACCCACTCCCTGACCCTCACCCACTCCCTGACCCTCACCCACTCCCTGACCCTCACCCACTCCCTGACCCTCACCCACTCCCTGACCCTCACCCACTCCCTGACCCTCACCCACTCCCATACCACCCACAGGATGAGTATGGCGTCCACTACAACCCACAGGATGGGTATGGGGCTCCAACCACCCATAGAATGGGTATGGGGTTCCAACCACCCATAGAATGGGTATGGGGCTCCACCACAAATAAAATGGGTATAGGGTCCAATAACACCCACTGGATGTGTATTGCGTCCATTGCCGCGCGTCGAGCTCGAAAACCGCAGCATTCATCTCAGAACCATGCCTATTTCACACAGATTCCTTAATAAACGTAAGAGTTTTATATGTCACAAGAAAGATAGAAATAAGCTTCATTCTAAATACCTTACCATGGGCATATTTAAATTTAAAGCGAAGATACGTGTACTTTTATAATAGCCGAGCTTTAACCCCGGACAGATTGATCGACCGAGCAACTCTCTCTCAAACAATGTTTATTTCACGTGAATTCGTTAATAAACATATATGTTTTATATGTCTCAAGAAAGGCAGACATATAAGCTTCACTTTAAACACTTTACCATAGACATATTTAAAGTTCTAATGAAGATACATGTATTTTAAAAATTACGGAGCTCCCACCCCGTACAGACTGAACGACAGAGCAACTCTCTCAGATCAATGTTTATTTCACGTAAATTCGTTAATAAACACAAATGTTTTATGTCTTAAGCAAGATAGAAATAAGAGCTTCATTTTAAATACATTACAATAGACATATTTATAGCTCAAGTGAAGATACATATGTTTTTATAGTAGCGCTCAGTAGCTTGTCGGGCATGGAGTGCAGACGCCTCCGCACTCTCCGATATATTGTATAATTAACAAAGATACGCTAATAAAGCCTAAAATCTTATATGCCTCCAGAAAGATCGAGATATGAACATTATTATGATTTCACCAAATGAAATATATCATGTTCGAGAACAAAGATATATCAATTTAAATTAAGTTCCGACTCTTGCTCGGGCGAGAGAGAGGGAGCGACTCTCGCCCCATCTATTGGAGATTCTGTCCACTAAAGACCCAAAGCAACTCAAACCCTCCTAGCATTATTTAAGTAATGAAGTAATATGGTATATTTACTATAATGTGGGTGCTGAATGCAGAACATGAGAAAACATATATTTACTCCAAACTAATATAATTTCATTATGAAATAAGTAAATAGTAGCATCAAAGGAAGTCGACGGTCCAAGCGTCAATGTTGTGGAGCGACTTATCCAAGATATATCGTTGTTTGGAAAGTGTTTTGTTGACATATCCAGGGGTCGCACTTCTCTGCTCAAATTATCACAAATTTAAATTATAATGTTAACAAGTAGAATACGTATTTTTAATAAAATCTAACATAACTAGCCAGAAAACATTTAACATTTATTAAAAAATATGTTTGGAAGTTAAATCGACTTCATAGGACAATTGTTTTGTTATATCAACCATATATCTTTGTTATATTGTTTTTGTTATATCAACCAATCCTTGTAAAATTTATTGTATGTATGTACCTTACCTAAATAAATTGTATTGTATTGTATTGTATTGTATATATACTCGTTATTCGTTGACATGCGTTCGCTACTTAAACTACCATGTACTGTACTTATGTAAAATCTCCCATGTCTCTTCGCTCATCTCACCGAACCCTACAGGCTCTTTGATATATTGTTTAATTAATTGAGCTTCACAATAAAGCTTATAATTGTATATGTTATCAAAAAGGCAGAGCTTATTTAGTTCATTTATTATGCACCCCATACCCATCCTATGAGCGATAGTGGAGTGTTACAGAGGCACATAATGGGCTCAGGGACTGAGCCCCACAATTCATATAGCCAATCAAGTTATAATCTTGATAGCTAGTTACAAAAGTCAATGCACATTGTCACATCAACAATGGGCTCGAGTCCGACCACAAGTACAGTTTATAATTTAAGCAACTGACATATATGGAGGGCTAGTGTCACAATTGATATGTTTATCCTACACATAACCCCCTCTCCCCCATCCAATGGGCAGCGGTGGATAGGTTACAATCAAGTCGTTTTTTGCGTTTTATTCAGAGATTAGATCTTTGGGTGAGGAAAGATATTCATATTTTAAAGAAGGCTTCTTGGCTGATGCTCTCCATTGATGGAAATATACAACCTTTTGAAAATCAATGTTAGTTTGATCTAGATATTGTAATTAACAAAAGTATTTATGTCATCTGAAAGGTAGAAATATAGGCTACATTTAAAATCCTTTGTCATAAATATAACTGAAGTGAAAACGAAGATATATGCGTTTTGATAGTTACTTGATGACTAGCTCTGAGAGTGTGAAGCCCTGCACACCAGCCAATAAATTGTATAATTAGTTTCCATATATTTTTATTAATCTTAAAAATTTATATGTCATAAGAAAGGAAGATGTAGCCGTTAATGTGGACAACATTTAAAAATATATATATCTTAAGTTAAATAAATAATACCACCTTATTGCCGGTGTCCGGACACATGAAAATTACCTAGGTATCAGTATCCAGCCAGGCGGGGATCACAGGCTGCACAATACTGATAAATTATGTAATGCACTACTTGTGGTCCATCTCGAACCCATTTATGATGTGACGACTTATAGTGAATTTTGTAACTAGCTCATCAAGATTGTAACTTGCTTAGCTAAATGAATTGTGGGGTTCGGTCCATTCATTTTCTTTCTTTATTATGCACCCCATAATACACATCCCGTGGGCGGTGGTGTAAAGGATTACAGAGGCACATAATCGTTCAGGAACTGAACCCTCTAGTTCGTTTAGCTAAGCAAATAACAATCTTTTGACGCTAGTTACAAAATTATTAATGTACACATACTTATGCATACATGTACATATTCATACGTATACATATATACATACACATACATATTTAATCACCACCACAAATACACACATCAGTAATCTTTTGTGTCACAAGTGATTCAACAAGAGGCTCACAACAGTCACTATACAAGGCACTTTACATTTATGGTGAGTCACACAGGTTACTAGTCTTGCTGCACACCCACCCAACTGGGCGGGCAGCTTTACAGTCATGTGCTCCACACCCACCCCACTGGGCGGCATCTTTACAGTCATGTGCTCCACACCCACCCAACTGGGCGGCAGCTTTACAGTCATGTGCTCCACACCCACCCAACTGGGCGGCAGCTTTACAGTCATGTGCTCCACACCCACCCAACTGGGCGGCAGCTTTACAGTCATGTGTATGCATTACCTACAGTAAGCAAATTTTGGATACTTCGCTAAGATTTCGGGCAGCACATCATTATGAATGAAGTACTTACACATTTCATGGACACTATTGATGTTGTTATCTTTAAATTCCGCGATTTTTCACATTCCATTATATAAAGACGCAAAGTATGCAAATAGTTCTGCTGACAGAGTTTACATTTAGTCAAATCTACATCATCAGATGTTACAAACTCCCAGAGGTACTTGTAGCTGAGCCTAAACCTAGCAGTGGTAACATCTAGAAGTCTGCTAACATTATTGGATGACCCATAGACGAGCGATTCATCAAAGTTTATACAATATTGTGAAATTGAGAGTCAGTGTAGTAACATAAATTGGTAAATCATAAATATTGTAAGTTGACCAGACCACACACTAGAAATTGAAGGGACGACGACGTTTCGGTCCGTCCTGGACCATTCTCAAGTCGATAGTGAGACTTGAGAATGGTCCAGGACGGACCGAAACGTCGTCGTCCCTTCAATTTCTAGTGTGTGGTCTGGTCACCATACTTCAGCCACGTTATTGTGACTCATCGCCTGCATAAATATTGTAAGTTAAGAATCTGATGCATGTGTGTGGTGTTGGGGGGGGGGGGGGGCGGGGGTTATACCCTTGGTAAGCGAGAGTGGAAAGTAACCTTAGACTTACTGCGGTCAATGTGGGGGAAGGGGGGAGTTGTAGGGAGGGTGGGAGAGTCAAATCCACCCTCCAACATCTGGACATAGTACCAGCAGCCTCCACAACACTCCATCAGCCTCCAACTGAAGCTTGTAGATGCTTCATCTAACCTCACCTATGTCACACATTAACCTACAGTTCCTGTGATATTAAACTCCTCATCACAGTGGCGTCTCACCAATATAAACTGTATTGGATTTTGTCCCGAAATAGCTATATGCTGACTGGACGTGTATGTATGTATGTATGTATGTATGTATGTATGTATGTATGTATGTATGTATGTATGTATGTATGCATGCATGCATGTATGTATGTATGTAGTATGTATGTATGTATGTATGTATGTATGTATGTATTTATGTATGCATGTATGAATGGATAGATGGATGGATGTATGTTATGTACGCATGCATGCATGTATGTATGTATGCATGTATGTATGTATGTATGTATGTATGTATGTATGTATGTATGTATGTATGCATGTATGTATGTATGTATGTATGTATGTATGTATGTATGTATGTATGTATGTATGTATGTATGTATGTATGTATGTATGTATGTATGGATGTGTGTGTGTGTGTATGTGTGTACTCACCTAATTGTACTCACCTAATTGTGCTTGCGGGGTTGAGCTTTGGCTCTTTGGTCCCGCCTCTCAACTGTCAATCAACTGGTGTACAGATTCCTGAGCCTACTGGGCTCTATCATATCTACATTTGAAACTGTGTATGGAGTCAGCCTCCACCACATCACTTCCTAGTGCATTCCATTTATTAACTACTCTGACACTGAAAAATTCTTTCTAACGTCTCTGTGGCTCATCTGGGTACTAAGTTTCCACCTGTGTCCCTTGTTCGTGTCCCACCCGTGCTGAAGAGTTTGTCTTTGTCCACCCTGTCAATTCCCCTGAGAATTTTGTAGGTGGTTATCATGTCTCCCCTTACTCTTCTGTTTTCCAGGGATGTGAGGTTCAGCTCCTTTAGCCTTTCCTCGTAGCTCAATCCTCTCAGTTCCGGGACGAGCCTGGTGGCATACCGCTGAATCTTCTCTAACTTTGTCTTGTGTTTAACTAGGTATGGACTCCAGGCTGGAGCTGCATACTCCAGGATTGGTCTTACATAAGTGGTATACAGGGTTCTGAAAGATTCCTTACACAAGTTTCTGAAGGCAGTTCTTATGTTGGCCAGTCTAGCATATGCCGCTGATGATATTCTTTTGATGTGGGCCTCTGGTCTTCTCATAATTTTTGCATCATCAGCAAACATCGAGAGGAATGAGTCTATACCCTCTGGAAGATCGTTCACATATATTAGAAACAGGATGGGTCCAAGTACTGAGCCCTGTGGGACTCCGCTGGTGACATCTCGCCACTCTGATGTCTTCCCCCTCACAGTTACTCGCTGTTTCCTGTTGCTTAAGTACTCCCTTATCCACTGGAGCACCTTCCCTCTTACTCCTGCCTGTTGCTCCAACTTTTTTAACAGCCTTTTATGGGGTACTGTGTCAAAGGCTT
>NW_025568211.1:0-21356 GCF_020424385.1 Procambarus clarkii
TGGGATTGGGTGGTTATAGAATAGGAGCTGCCTCGTATGGGCCAATAGGCCTTCTGCAGTTACCTTTGTTCTTATGTTCTTATGTTCCTCCGTTTTATGAGCTGTGGAAAAGAAGTTCCTGTAAAATAGTCTAATATGGGGTACAGGTGTTGTGTTAGTTGTCTCTTCAGAGGTTGCATGGCGTTTCACCTTCCTTCTTATGATGTCTTCAACGAAACCATTGGAGAAGCTGTTGTTGACTAGGACCTGCCTTACCCTACAGAGTTCTTCATCGGCTTGCTTCCATCCTGAGCTGTAGCTGAGAGCACGGTCGACATAAGCATTAACAACACTCCTCTTGTACCTGTCTGAGCAGTCGCTGTTGGCATTTAGGCACATTCCTATGTTTGTTTACTTAGTGTAGACTGCAGTGTGGAAATCTCCGCTCCTTTCCATGAATGTTACATCTAGAAAGGGAAGCTTCCCCATCCTTCTCCATCTCGTAAGTGAAACGCAACACAGAATACCGCTCAAATGCCTCTTTCAGCTCCTGCAGATGTCTGACATCAGGTACCTGTGTAAAAATGTCGTCAACATACCTGCAGTATATGGCTGGTTTCAAGTTCATGTCGACTAAGACCTTCTGTTCGATGGTACCCATGTAGAAGTTCGCAAACAGGACACCTAGGAGAGAACCCATGGCGACCCCATCTACTTGCTTATACATGTGCTCATCCGGGCTCAAGAAGGGTGCCTCTTTAGTACAAGCTTGGAGTAGTTTCTTTAGAATGTTTTCTGGTATGTCAAGAGGAGTACAGGCTGGATCACGATACACTCTGTCCGCTATCATCCCGATTGTTTCATCCACAGGTACGTTGGTAAACAGTGATTCTACGTCCAACAAGGCTCTTATCCCTGTGGCCCGTTTTCCCTGCAGTAAGTCAACAAATTCCTTTGGAGACTTCAGGCTGAAGGCACAAGGGACATGAGAAGTCAGCAAGCCGTTGAGTCACTTCGCCAGTCTGTACGTGGGTGTGGGTATCTGGCTGATGATTGGCCGAAGTGGGTTTCCATGCTTGTGTGTCTTGACATTTCCATACGCATATCCAGGTTTGTATTCCCCAATGATCTTTGGCAGGTGGAGTCCGGATTTCTTGGCGTTCACAGTTTCGACCAATTTGTTGACCTTTGCTTTCAATTCTGCTGTAGTGTCCTTCATTACCCTTTGGAATTTAAGGGTAATTAGGCCCTTTGCAGTTACTTCCATTCTTCCCTTTAACTTACCCAATATTATACCCATTGTTTCGTGTTCTGTCTTGTATTGAAAGTTTTGTTTTCACCTCATCCAAAACTGTTGTATCGTATCACCTCACCCAAATGCAGGCATATAAAATGAAAGCCAATTAAATTATAGCATTGTAGAACTCTGTTCAGTGTTTGCAGGTTATAGTTATGTGTGTGTAAACTAAAGTCTTTGAAAATGTAATAAGTTATTACGAAACGCGTTCAAGTGTCGCGTCAGACTAGAAATAAAAATGAATTTTGGGGAATTGATTTTTCAATTACCATCGACAGTGAAAAGAAACATAAGGAATATTGAGGAGGAGAAAATTTGTGTTAGAATTATTAATCTTACTTTTTCATATATATATATATATATATATATATATATATATATATATATATATATATATATATATATATATATTGTATATATATTATTATATATATATATATATATATTATTGACGGTAACGCGTTGGTGTTCGGCTGTTCAAAAGCTAGGGGTATGGCCTCGTCACATATAGAAAAAAAAATAGAAAATCTGGAACTTCGTCTGTGGTAAGGTAAGGAGAAGACACACAAAACACAAGTAAATTTTAACAATGAAATTTTAATTACGTTAAAGAAAGCAAAGCATGAATAAAATGGACATACAAATTCGTATAATAAAATCAATCAAAGTAATAAGAATAATCAAATGACAAAATGAAAAGTTACGTTAAGACAAATGAACAAATAACAAGTGTGAAACTAGTAAATAGGTGCCGGAATATTGGCTTCAAGCTATCACTTCTCTTAGTACACGTAAGCCTGGGGCTTTAGTCTACCAACGAGACGTGTTAACCTGTCGAAAGCACGGGATATTCTGAAGACTGAGGTCGTGGCGGCCCCAGACATCAAGTAGTATGGTGGGGGGAGTGCAGTTGCAGCTAGACCCGTAGCCAATCAGCGATGAGCCGGCGACAAGACAGGTAGTTTGGCGGTTTGAGGTGGAGCAGGTGTTCCTGGCTGCATACGTTTTGCGCTCTGGCAAACCTTGCTGGTGTTGTCGTTGTTGGATTTTTCTTCCATAGTAGTTTTATATATATATATATATATATATATATATATATATATATATATATATATATTATTATGATAATTATAATAATAATAATTGTAAATATTTAATAATTATCCATATATATATATTATATATCCATATATATATATATATATATATATATATATATATATATATATATATATATATATATATATATATATATATATATATATATATGTCGTACCTAGTAGCCAGAACTCACTTCTCAGCCTACTATGCAAGGCCCGATTTGCCTAATAAGCCAAGTTTTCCTAAATTAATATATTTTCTCTATTTTTTCTTATGAAATGATAAAGCTACCCATTTCATTATGTATGAGGTCAATTTTTTTTTATTTGAGTTAAAATTAACGTAGATATATGACCGAACCTAACCAACCTTACCTAACCTAACCTAACCTATCTTTATAGGTTAGGTTAGGTTAGGTTGCCGAAAAAGTTAGGTTAGGTTAGGTAGGTTAGGTTGTCGAAAAACAATTAATTCATGAAAACTTGGCTTATTAGGCAAATCGGGCCTTGCATAGTAGGCTGAGAAGTGAGTTCTGGCTACTAGGTACGACATATATATATATATATATATATATATATATATATATATATATATATATATATATATATATATATATATATATATATATATGGATAATTATTAAATATTTTCAATTATTATTATAATAATTATCCTAATAATAATTGTTGTATTTAATAATTATCACTCTTCCTTCTACTTGGTCTTGAAGGAGGCCGGCCTCGGGTGAAAAGGGGCTGTGACGATACTTGTCTGAAATCCGTAGGTGCGGGACCGGGACGTCCACCACCCGAGGGTCGTGCGGCCCAGGCTCTGCTTCAGGAGGCTGGGGTCGTTCATACCCTTGATGGGGTGGTTCTTCTCCGGCCCCGACCACGGCGGTCTCCGGGGTTGGAGGTCCCTGTGCCCTTCTTCACCACCTTCGAGGTCAACCCCGGAACTCACAGTTCCTGCGACGGCGCTGGAACCAATCGTATTGGCGTATGTCTTTCAATTGGAGACTTTCAGCGTCGTGGAGAGGGGGGACCTGCTGCCTGGGTAACAGCTTCTTCCCCAAATCAACCTACCCTGGCTTTGCGCCCTGGTGAGGCCACTCCAGACCGACAACCAGAGCGCAACTCCATAGTCTCCTGAGACTGATTTATATATATATATATATATATATATATATATATATATGCAATTGACGATCACAAAACACTGATCATTTTATGCGGAAAATCCACAGAGAAATATGAAATGAGGTGAACGTTTCGGCTTTGTTAAAGCCTTTGTCAACACCAGACTGTCAGTCAGTCTGGTGTTGACAAAGGCTTTAACAAAGCCGAAACGTTCACCTCATTTCATATTTCTCTGTGGATTTTCCGCATATATATATATATATATATATATATATATATATATATATATATATATATATATATATATATATATATATATATATATATATATATATATTGTGACGGTAAAGCGTTGGTGTTCGGCTGTTTCAAAAGCTAGGGGCAGGGCCTCGTCACATTAAAGAAAAAAAAGAGAAAAAGCTGGAACTTTCGTCTGTGGTAAGGTAATGGGAAGACACACAAAACACAAGTAAATTTAACAATGAAATTTTAATTACGTTAGAAAAGCAAGACATGAATAAAATTAAGCATAACAATATACAAGACAAGTCAACAAACAAAATAATAAGAATAATCACTGGCAAATGAAAAGTTACGTTAAGACAAGTGAGTTATAGCAAAATATATAATAATGATGCCGGAATATTGGCTTCGAGCTGCCACCTCCCTTAGTACACGAAAGCCAAGGCTTAGTCTACCAATGAGAGATGTCAACTGCAAGGAGCACTGGGATATTCTGACTACTCTGGGCCACTGCAGCCCAGACATCAACTTGTGGCGGAGGGTGGAGGGCAGGTGCGACGGGACACCAGCCAATCAGCGACAGGCAGGCAATGGACAAGCAGTTTGCCGGTTTACGGTGGCGGGCAGTAGCAGGTGTGCCGGTGTGCTGGATACGTTTTGCTCTCTGGGCAAAACGTTTTGGAGATACTTGCTGGATATATCTTCTATATTATCTGTTGTTGTTACGTACTTTGAAGGGAAGAGCAGGCTCAATCTCTCTTGAAAGAGATTATCGTCACAACTCTCCCCCGAAGCCTGCGGTTCTGGAAGAAGTACGTCGTCATATGGTGGAGTAATAGGTGGAGTTGCTTCTACTTCATAAACTCTGGAGAGGGCATCGGCTATGATGTTGTCAGAACCCTTGATATAGCGGATCTCCAGGTTGAAATCTTGTAGGTATAAAGCCCATCGTAGAAGACGCTGGTTAGTGAATTGGGCTTGATGTAAGAAGCGGAGAGGGTTGTGGTCTGAGAAGATGGTGGTAGACCTGGCACCTTGTAGGTATGGAGCAAAGTGCTGGAGATTCAGGACGATGGATAGTAGCTCCTTTTCAATAGTGCTGTAGTTCCTCTGGTGGGGTTTCAATTTGTAGCTGTAGTAGCTGACAGGTAGAACCTCCTCGCCTCGTTGCTGCATCAGGACACCACCAACGCCGGTACCACTGGCGTCGACATGAAGGACGAAAGGCTTGGTGATATCTGGCGAGGCGAGAATGGGATTAGAACAGAGGAGGAATTTGAGTTGTTCGAAAGCAACGGTTTGCTGCATGGTCCACTTATACCGTTGCTTGGGACTGGTTAATATGATTAAAGGTGTGGCGACTGTACTGAAATTTCTCACAAACCTACGGTAGTAGGAGGCAAGACCAAGGAAGCGCAGGAGCTGCTTCCTGGTGGTAGGCTGTGGATAATGCTGGATGGCTTGAGTGTGTGAGTCTAACGGAGCTAGGCTGCCACTCCCAATTACATGACCCAGATAACGCACTTTACCTTTCGCGAAGGTGGACTTGCCCAGGTTGATGGTGAGGCCGGCTGTCAGGAGCTTGGCGAACAGTCGTTGCAGCTGGAGCAGATGTTCACTCCAGGTGTTGGATGCTACGACGATATCATCCAAATAGGCGTACGTGTTATCCAAGCCCTGGATGACACGGTTGACAGCTCTCTGAAAGGTGGCCGGGGCATTACATAGTCCGAAAGGAAGGCGTTCATATCTGAAAAGTCCAAAAGGAGTGATAAAGGCAGATATTTCTTTGGCTCGCTCCGTTAAGCACACTTGGTAATACCCCTTAAGCAAGTCCACTTGGGACAAGTACTGGGCATTACCAATGGCGTCAAGAATGTCATCTATCCTTGGCAAGGGGTATGCATCCTTGACAGTCACATTATTTAACTTACGATAGTCAGTGCACAGTCTCACCTTACCTTGGTGTTTTGGCACCAAGATACAGGGTGAGGCCCAAGGGGACTCACAAGGTGTAGCCAGTCCATGATCCAAGAGGTACTGCACCTCAGCACGCATGACTTCCTTCTTGCTAGGGCTGATTCGGTAGAAGGGTTGACGAATCGGCCGGGTGTCAGGGAGCAGTTGGATGTCGTGCTGGGTAACATTACACTCTTGGGGGTCATCTCGGAACAACTCCTGATGTTCTCTGAAGATCTTGACGAGAGGTGCACTATGATTGTCCTGAAAATAGTTTGGAAGATCAGTAAGGATTTCCAAATTAGAAAGCGCTGACTCCTTGTCAGTGCTTTCGGGAGGAGAAGCAGGGAAGGTCTCACTGTGGATGTATGGTTCTGTAAAAGCAGAGTAGTTAAGCATGACAGTGGGAGGAGTACCGTTATATAGCTTCAGGAGGTTGACGTGGCACAGCTGGGTCTTCCGCCGCCTATCTGGAGTCTCTAGAACGTAGTTATGGTTGTTTCTGCACTCCTTGATGCGGTAGGGTCCTGAAAACCTGTTTTGTAAAGGAGAACCTGGGATAGGAAAGTAAGCAAGTACGAAGTCTCCCGGCTTAAATTTTCTTACTTTGCTGGTCTGGTCGTAATGAGTCTTCATCCTCTCCTGTGCTTTCAATAGATTATCTTGGGCAAAACTGTGGACTCTCTCTAGAATGTGTTGTAGGTTTTGAAGAAACTGGGGCACATTCTGATGCTCACTGAAGGTGGCATCACGTAGAGAGTCTTTGAAAGCCTTGAGGGGAGTACGGCACTTACGTCCGTAGAGCATCTCATAAGGAGATACTCCTAGGGACTCATTGGGAAGACTTCGATATATGCACATTATTAAATCAATTTGCTTATCCCAATCCTTAGAGGTTTCATTACAAAACTTCTTCAGGAGTGCTTTAATAGTCTGATGACTACGCTCAAGAGAACCCTGTGAAGCAGGATGATAGGGGCTGGACAATACCTGTTTGATGTTGAACTCCTCCAGTGTCCTTTTGAAGAGATCACTGGTGAAGTTGGTGCCACAGTCGCTCTGAACCTCCCTGGGAAATCCATACTGGGTGAAGATCTTCAATAAGTGCTTCACAACCGTAGCAGCCGTAATGTTCTTTACTGGAACTGCTATGGGGAATCTGGTGGTAGGACACAGGATGGTTAAGATATAGGCGTTACCTGAACTGGTCCGAGGTAAAGGACCAACACAGTCTATAATAAGTCTGTGGAAAGGTTCCGCAGGCACCTGTATGGGAATCAGTGGCGCTCTGGGAATAGAGATGTTCGGTTTACCTGCCATCTGACATGTATGACACTGACTTACTGTTTGACGCTATTTACCATACCTGGCCAGTAGTAGTCTTGACGGATTCCATGGTAGGTCTTGTTAAATCCGTAGTGTGAGAGTGCTCCGTGGACCAGGTGTAGAATAGTGGGCCGCAGGCTGGCAGGAATCACAAGTTGTTCGACGTTGGCCCAATCGTCCTCCTCCTTCAGTTTACTGGGTCTATATCTGCGGTAGAGCAATTCGTTCTCTAGGAAGAACCCAGGAATACTGTCGGGTTGAGTCTCAGCCTGGAAAAATAATGGTGTTAAGGTAAGATCTTCCCTCTGTAACTTACGGAACTCCAACTTGGTCAGATTCGGGGGTAGTTTCTGAGGGTCTTGAGGGACAGCGGTAGCAGTAGAGTCAGCTGGCTGTGGTCGTGCGGCTTGTGCACGGGTGGTCACTAAAACCGGAGGAGAAACTTCATCACTCTTGAACCTTTGCTGGAACATACTCAAATATAGGGTTATCTGTCACAGAGGTACACACCTGGGGTTTGTCCATGACGATCAGGTTGGTCGGTTGCAGGTCTTCTGCCAAGTCGTTGCCCAGGAGAAGTTGCACTCCAGGCATGGGAAAAGGCTTTTCCCTGACGGCGACTTGGACTTCTCCGTTCACGAAGGGACAATCCAGGTGGACTCTGGCGAGAGGATAAGGAGTGGTAGCAGTGAGGTCAGTGATGAAGACAGTTTCTCCGGTGTAGGCGATGTTGGGCACAGCCGACTTCAAAATAATCGATTGAAGAGCCGCTGTGTCCCTCAAGATCTTCAATTTGAAACGTCCCTCCGGATTTGAACCGTTGGCAGAGACAGTTCCAGTATACAGGTGGTTACTGAAAAGGGAAAGATCATTAACATGAACACCAACATTCATCACAGGCTTACCGGACTTAGGAGGAGTTGGTTTGGGTTTTTGTGATTCTGTGGTTCCTTTGTATTGAGACTTACCACACTTGTCTATGGTATGTCCATAGAGTCTACAATACTTACAGTACAATTGCGAGCCAGCTTGATCGGTACTCACTTTCTCGTAACTGTACCACGACTTCTTACTGGAGGATGGTTCGGGTGTCAGCCGGTGGATGAGGCTGTAAGTGTCAGCCGACTTAGCACACTTTAGGTAGTCGGTTTCTTCTTTATCTGCTAAATATAGACGGACGGACATATTCTTGAGACACACGCCTCAAGAATTCTTCAACTAGCATCAGGTTGACGAGTTCTGCAAAGGTAGAGACATGTGCTGCTTCCAGCCATTTCATAAAATATCTCCTTTTGGTGTTAGCAAACTCGAGAAAGGTAGTGGTACTTGCCTTCAGGTGGTCACGGAATTTCCTTCGATAACTTTCGGTGGAGAGAAGGTAGGCGTCTAACACTGCTTGTTTCAGAGTCTGGTAGTCATTCTCAGACGCCAAAGTACTGAGTGTAACTGCAGCTCTACCTGTAAGATGTACTCTGAGAAGGGTGGCCCATTGGTCGACAGGCCAACTAAGTTGATTAGCGAGGGTTTCAAAGGTGGTGAAAAACACGTCAACTTCTGTTTCTACAAATGATGGCATTAACTTACTTGCATGTGATATATTGAAACTGACAGGAAGATTGACGGTAGCTTGCTGGCGTTGAGCGAGGTGTGAAGTTTCCAACGCGAATTCTCGTTGACGACATTCCAGAGCCAGAGTTGCGTTTTGCTTGTCATGTTCGTGTTGCATCTCCAACTGGCGTCGTTTTGTTTCAAGCTGTATTCGTTCACGCTCACGGAGTAATGCAATCTCACGTTCTTGTTCTTCCTTTCGTATGGCGGCTGCTTCCCTTTGCTGCTCGCGTTCAATCTTAGCCAGCTCTAGTTTGAGTTTCATCGTTGCCAAATCAGTTTTATCTGCAATAAAGTAAGTTTCGTGAGTTTCAGAGTCTATCTTACCTTGCTCTAAGAGGTGATCCAGTAACAGGTTGTGTATTTCATTTTTGTTGGCTTGGTAGGGAACTGCTAGTTGATACTCATGTGCAAGAGTGTGTAATTCAGTCCTCTTGGCACGACTTAAAGTCCCTATTTCACCTGCTGGATCTGCACGGAAAGCTTGGAGACGAAACATGGTGAAATTAGCAAATAAATGCACAACGAATATACCGTTGTGATATGGTGAATGTCAGAAACAGGACAACGTGGCAACTGTTACCTATCCTGTGGAATCTTTAACAATTAAAGTTAATTATAAGATGTTAAATGATTAATTAAATCAAGGTCGCAGGAAATCTTGTACCCGGTACTCATGTAAGAGGATAAGGGCAAGAAAATCCTACTAAACAAGCGAAACTGAGTTTCTAAAACAAATGAAACAGTTAATTGCCTCAAAAGTAAAATTGGTAGTCCAAGAATGTAGGCATACCTTGCCGAGTCTCTATAGGACATAAGCAAGTTTTTCCCACTGAAATTAATATGATACTTACAGAATTAGCGAACTTTTGTGCTCTGAAAAAGAAAGCTAATTCCCTACCAATGTATGTATCATCATCTCTGACCGACGTGTAGGGGTGCGAGGTGTCAACTGGTGACGAGAACTGCTGCTGAGGTCCCAATTCAGCAACTAAAGTTCGTGCTAGAGGAACTATGGCCCTCTTTATCCTCCTACTGTCAGATTGCAGAAGATTAGGTGCACTTGACCCGGGGGCAGACCACAGTACCAGGGTACCAATATGATGATCTGTCGAAAATATGAGAAATATCCTAGGGACAAAAGATGGTAAACACGAGTAATAACACGGAGGGAGAGATGACCAATTAAGAGAATGACTGAGGCCTACAGTCACCACGTAATCCAAAGTTGTCTCACCTTCACCATATGCTACTCTCGTAATGCACAATACACACCGCACCACATAAAAATAAAATTGAAATTGAATATGAAAAATAGTAAAACTACGTTACCAAAGCCAAATACGCTTACCATAAATTACTACTTGGCACCAGTACCTGAGTGAAGATCCCGGACAGGCCCCCACTTTATGTGACGGTAAAGCGTTGGTGTTCGGCTGTTTCAAAAGCTAGGGGCAGGGCCTAGTCACATTAAAGAAAAAAAAGAGAAAAAGCTGGAACTTTCGTCTGTGGTAAGGTAATGGGAAGACACACAAAACACAAGTAAATTTAACAATGAAATTTTAATTATGTTAGAAAAGCAAGACATGAATAAAATTAAGCATAACAATATACAAGACAAGTCAACAAACAAAATAATAAGAATAATCACTGGCAAATGAAAAGTTACGTTAAGACAAGCGAGTTATAGCAAAATATATAATAATGATGCCGGAATATTGGCTTCGAGCTGCCACCTCCCTTAGTACACGAAAGCCAAGGCTTAGTCTACCAATGAGAGATGTCAACTGCAAGGAGCACTGGGATATTCTGACTACTCTGGGCCACTGCAGCCCAGACATCAACTTGTGGCGGAGGGTGGAGGGCAGGTGCGACGGGACACCAGCCAATCAGTGACAGGCAGGCAATGGACAAGCAGTTTGCCAGTTATGGTGGCGGGCGGTAGCAGGTGTGCCGGTGTGCTGTATACGTTTTGCTCTCTGGGCAAAACGTTTTGGAGATACTTGCTGGATATATCTTCTATATTATCTGTTGTTGTTACGTACTTTGAAGGGAAGAGCAGGCTCAATCTCTCTTGAAAGAGATTATCGTCACAAATATATATATATATATATTATATATATATATATATATATATATATATGACTGAAAACTCACACCCCAGAAGTGACTTGAACCCATACTCCCAGGAGCAACGCAACTGGTAACTACAGGACGCCTTAATCCGCTTGACCATCACGACCGGACAAAAGGAAGTTATAGCCGAAGCTATTTGAATCACTTCCCCACCGGCACTCGGATGGCAATCTTGGGCATAGCATTTTATCATATCACCTCATTCTTTGGGGCACACTTGAGGAACACAAATGCGAACAAGCTTGAATGGTCCCCAGGACTATATGCGACTGAAAACTCACACTCCAGAAGTGACTCGAACCCATACTCCCAGGAGCAACGCAACTGGTAACTAGAGGACACCTAAATCCGCTTGACCATCACGACCGGACAAAATGCTATGCCCAAGATTGCCATCCGAGTGCCGGCGGGGAAGTGGTTTAAATAGCTTCGGCTATCACTTCCTTTTGTTCGGTTGTGATGGTCAAGCAGATTAAGGCATCCTGTAGTTACCAGTTGCGTTGCTCCTGGGAGTATGGGTTCGAGTCACTTCTGGGCTGTGAGTTTTCAGTCGCATATAGTCCTGGGGACCATTCAGGCTTGTTCGCATTTGTGTTCCTCTCGTGTGCCCAAAGAATGAGGTGATTTGATAAAATGCTATGCCCAAGATTGCCATCCGTTCATAAAGGAGGTAATCCGGCAGACATAAACAATTATAGACCAATATCAAACCTACCCATACTATCAAAAATATTTGAAAAAATTATCTACAAACAGCTCTACTCCTACCTCGTAAAATTCGACATTCTTAGCCCCTGTCAGTTTGGCTTCCGCTCCCAAAAGAGTACCAACGATGCAATTATTAGTCTCCTTGATATAATTTACTCAGCCCTTGACAAAAATGAGTTTCCGATTGGACTCTTCATTGACCTGAGAAAAGCCTTTGATACTGTTAATCACAATTACCTCTTACGTAAACTCCATCATTATGGAATCCGAGGCCATACACTGGACTATATCCAATCCTATCTTAGTGATAGACACCAATGTGTAGCCATCAATAATATAACCTCTCCCACTCTACCAATAACCGTTGGAGTGCCACAGGGCAGCATTTTGGGACCTCTCCTATTTCTTATATACATCAATGATCTGCCTAATGTCTCTAACATTCTGAAACCTATTTTGTTTGCTGATGATACTACCCTCATCTACTCTAACCCCAACCCACATACACTAAATAATGTTGTTAATAATGAACTAAAAAAAGTCCACTTATGGATGTCAACCAACAAACTAACACTTAACATAAAAAAAAACCTACTACATCTTATTTGGAAGCAAATCTACAAATGCATTTCAGCTTCAGATAGACAATGTAAACATTAGCAATAAAAATGATGGAAAGTTTCTCGGCCTATTCCTAGACAAGAGACTCAACTTCAGTACCCACATACAACACATAATTAAGAAAGTCTCTAAAACAGTTGGTATACTCTCCAAAGTCAGATATTATGTACCTAACTCTGTTCTCATCTCTCTATATTATGCACTAATCTATCCCTATCTTAATTATGGTATCTGTGCATGGGGGTTCAACCACTGCAAACTACCTCAAGTCCATCATCACCCAGCAAAAATCTGCTATCAGAATAATAACAAATTCTGCTTTCAGACAACACTCAGCCCCCTTGTTTAACTCCCTAAACATGCTAAACATAATCTCACTCCACAAATTTTCTTGTGTCAACTACGTTTACAAAACCCTGTTCTTAAATGCAAATCCTGCTCTGAAACTCTCCCTGGACATATGTAATAGGACCCATTATCACCACACCAGAAATAAATATCTCTTTGATATCCCCAGAGTCAAACTTAACCTGTGTAAACACTATCCAAATAAAGGGACCTAGTCTATGGAACTCACTCCCTATTGAATTGAAAAGCTGTCCAACTTTTGCGTCATTCAAAAACAATACTAAAAAGTACCTAATTTCATCTTCATAGTTTTTACCTTTTGCTTTAAAATTGCACTGTATCTATTGCTACCCAATCTTTATGTACCCAATCTGAACATCTTTATCATTGTGATCATTGCTGTCTTCTGATATGTACTGTCAATCTGCTATAAGGTGTCTATTAATCTTGTTTAAATTACCAATCAAGCTGTCAATGTAATCAATCAGAGCTTTAATATACCAATGTGCTTTAATATACTTACTAATCTCTCTCATCTCATTATTTTTCCTGCAATGTATTTGTTATCATTTTATTAATTCCGATAGAATTTACCTACTTAAAATTATCTGTTAGATTAAGGACCTGCTCGAAACGCTGCGCGTACTAGTGGCTTTACAAGAGTGTAAATACTATGCTATGTATTCTCTCTAACCAAATGTACCTTCTTGTATATAAATAAATAAATAAATAATATATATATATATATATATATATATATATATATATATATATATATATATATATATATATATATATATATATATATATGTATATATATATATATATATATATGTATATATATATGTCGTACCTAGTAGCCAGAACGCACTTCTCAGCCTACTATGGAAGGCCTGATTTGCCTAATAAGCCAAGTTTTCCTGAATTAATATATTTTCTCTAATTTTTTTCTTATGAAATGATAAAGCTACCCATTTCATTATGTATGAGGTCAATTTTTTTTATTTGAGTTAAAATTAACGTAGATATATGACCGAACCTAACCAACCCTACCTAACCTAACCTAACCTATAAAGATAGGTTAGGTTAGGTAGCCGAAAAAGTTAGGTTAGGTAGGTTAGGTAGTCGAAAAACAATTAATTCATGCAAACTTGGCTTATTAGGCCAATTTGCCTTTGCATAGTAGGCTGAGAAGTGCGTTCTGGCTACTAGGTACGACATATATATATATATATATATATATATATATATATATATATATATATATATATATATATATATGTGTGTGTGTGTGTGTGTGTATATCACGAAAATAAACACGTGATTAAGAATGTGACAATGTCAGACCACGGAGGAAAAATGAAACAGGAATTTCCTTAAGTACTTTCGTACATTAAATTAAATGCATCTTCAGAAGGTGAAGATGTATTTAATATACGAAAGTACTTAAGGAAATTCCTGTTTCATTTTTCCTCCGTGGTCTGACATTGTCATATATATATATATATATATATATATATATATATATATATATATATATATATATATATATATATATATATATATATATATATATATATATATATATGTCGTACCTAGTAGCCAGAACGCACCTTTTTGGCCTACTATGCAAGGCCTGATTTGCCTAATAAGCCAAGTTTTCCTGAATTATTATATTTTCTCTAATTTTTTCCTTATGAAATGATAAAGCTACCAATTTCATTATGTATGAGGTCAATTTTCTTTTATTGGAGTTAAAATTAACGTAGATATATGACCGAACCTAACCAACCCTACCTTTTTTTTTTTTTTTTTTTTTTTTTTAGATATATACAAGAGTTGTTACATTCTTGTACAGCCACTAGTACGCGTAGCGTTTCGGGCAGGTCCCTGGAATACGATCCCCGCCGCGAAGAATCGTTTTTTCATCCAAGTACACATTTTACTGTTGCGTTAAACAGAGGCTACAGTTAAGGAATTGCGCCCAGTAAATCCTCCCCGGCCAGGATACGAACCCATGACAGCGCTCGCGGAACGCTAGGCGAGTGTCTTACCACTACACCACGGAGACTGTACCTAACCTAACCTATCTTTATAGGTTAGGTAGCCGAAGAAGTTAGGTTAGGTTAGGTAGTCGAAAAACAATTAATTCATGAAAACTTGGCTTATTAGGCAAATCGGGCCTTGCATAGTAGGCAGAGAAGTGCGTTCTGGCTACTAGGTACGACATATATATATATATATATATATATATATATATATATATATATATATATATATATATATATATATATATATGACGACTGAAAACTCACACCCCAGAAGTGACTCGAACCCATACTCCCAGGAGCAACGCAACTGGTAACGTTGCTCCTGGGAGTATGGGTTCGAGTCACTTCTAGGGTGTGAGTTTTCAGTCGCATATAGTCCTGGGGACCATTCAGGCTTGTTCGCATATATATATATATATATATATATATATATATATATATATATATATATATATATATATATATATATATGCGAACAAGCCTGAATGGTCCCCAGGACTATATGCGACTGAAAACTCACACCCTAGAAGTGACTCGAACCCATACTCCCAGGAGCAACGTTACCAGTTGCGTTGCTCCTGGGAGTATGGGTTCGAGTCACTTCTGGGGTGTGAGTTTTCAGTCGTCATATATATATATATATATATATATATATATATATATATATATATATATATATATATATATATATATATATATATATTTTAAGATGAATAGGAAAACCAGGGATATACTGAACATCTTGTATCAGAATCTTTACTTTAAAAAACATAACGTTTCGAATACTTCTCGTATTCATCATCAGATCTAAAAGAAAAAACAGAAATCACAATCAAATAGCTGGTAAACAAAGAACTCATACTGAATATAATTGTCTATCAAAGAAAGGAAAATGCTTAAAAAACAAAACACTTAAGCGCACTTAAAGTGATCAATACAAATAAAACTTATTAACTGTCACGTATATTAAAACTAATATAAAATCCATTAAACTACAAGATGAAATTTATAACTACTAAAACAAACCATTCCATTAAACTTACGTGAAGTGATCAGAAGTAAAACTTGATACCTAACACATAGATACTAAACACTATAGCAAATATTTATATAATGACTACAAATCTACAAAAAATTTATGTAAAATACAAACAGAATAAACGACAATTATAAAGTACTAACCAAAATCTTATAAAAAACTCAAATATTAAATAAAATTAAATACCAAAAAATGTATTATATATCCTAAATAAAAGATTATATTAATGTACAATGTTAAGACTTGAAATAAGTAAGAAAGGGCAAAGACATGGTAAACTTAACAAAATTAAATTACCAAAATAAACTAAAAATCAAATTACAGGGCCTACTGTGCACTATACAGTGTACAATTGGACAGCTGAAAGGTTGCTATTTAACAGAGGCCGCAGCTCCTTTATATATAAGGATTCCATTACTCTCAAATCTGACTGGCCATTCATACAAGTGTCCAGAATTTTAAAATCAGATTCCAGCAGAGAATGATCAAACTCATAACAATGGTTTCTAATCTCCGAAAATGCTGGTTTAGACAATGGTAATCCAGTCCTAAAAGATAATCCCCGGTGCTCAAGTATCCTAATCTTAAAGTTCCGAATGGAACTCCCGATATATCCAGCATTACAGCTGGAACAATTATACATATATACGACATTTGAGCACAAGGGGGTAGGCACTTTATCTTTAAATTTAAAATAAGAGCCTATGGTATTTGTGTTGACAAAAATAAATCTAAAGTCTACTTGAGGATAACACTGCTGCAACAGTCTCCTCAAACGACTCCTTACAGAAAAGCTAATACTGCCATAAAATTGTAATTTAATATATTTAAGATCCCTTTCCACTGTAGTAATCCTACACGATGGGTGAAACTTCTTATTTAAGAAATTCCTTATAAAAGTATAAACCATATGCACAGGATAACCATTATTTGAAAAAAATTTCACAAGAAAATTAATTTCCTGATCAAAGTTATTCCAATTAGAACATAAAACAAAGGCCCTATTCAGTAGAGTGTTAATAGCATTTTTCTTAAAAATATCAGGAACAAAGGAATTAAAATTTAAACCTAAACCAGTAAAGGTTGGTTTCCTAAAAACATTAGTGTTGAACCCATTGAGGTTATTCACTTTTACATCAAGAAACGACAATGAATTTAGGTTTAAATTTTAATTCCTTTGTTCCTGATATTTTTAAGAAAAATGCTATTAACACTCTACTGAATAGGGCCTTTGTTTTATGTTCTAATTGGAATAACTTTGATCAGGAAATTAATTTTCTTGTGAATTTTTTTTCAAATAATGGTTATCCTGTGCATATGGTTTATACCTTTATAAGGAATTTCTTAAATAAGAAGTTTCACCCATCGTGTAGGATTACTACAGTGGAAAGGGATCTTAAATATATTAAATTACCATTTTATGGCATTATTAGCTATTCTGTAAGGAGTCGTTTGAGGAGACTGTTGCAGCAGTGTTATCCTCAAGTAGACTTTAGATTTATTTTTGTCAACACAAATACCATAGGCTCTTATTTTAAATTTAAAGATAAAGTGCCTACCCCCTTGTGCTCAAATGTCGTATATATGTATAATTGTTCCAGCTGTAATGCTGGATATATCGGGAGTTCCATTCGGAACTTTAAGATTAGGATACTTGAGCACCGGGGATTATCTTTTAGGACTGGATTACCATTGTCCAAACCAGCATTTTCGGAGATTAGAAACCATTGTTATGAGTTTGATCATTCTCTGCTGGAATCTGATTTTAAAATTCTGGACACTTGTATGAATGGCCAGTCAGATTTGAGAGTAATGGAATCCTTATATATAAAGGAGCTGCGGCCTCTGTTAAATAGCAACCTTTCAGCTGTTCAATTGTACACTGTATAGTGCACAGTAGGCCCTGTAATTTGATTTTTTAGTTTATTTTGGTAGTTTAATTTTGTTTAGTTTACCATGTCTTTGCCCTTTCTTACTTATTTCAAGTCTTAACATTGTACATTAATATAATCTTTTATTTAGGATATATAATACATTTTTTGGTATTTAATTTTATTTAATATTTGAGTTTTTTATAAGATTTTGGTTAGTACTTTATAATTGTCGTTTATTCTGTTTGTATTTTACATACATTTTTTGTAGATTTGTAGTCATTATATAAATATTTGCTATAGTGTTTAGTATCTATGTGTTAGGTATCAAGTTTCACTTCTGATCACTTCACGTAAGTTTAATGGAATGGTTTGTTTTAGTAGTTAAAAATTTCATCTTGCAGTTTAATGGATTTTAAATTAGTTTTAATATACGTGACAGTTAATAAGTTTTATTTGTATTGATCACTTTAAGTGCGCTTAAGTGTTTTGTTTTTTAAGCATTTTCCTTTCTTAGATAGGCAATTATATTCAGTATGAGTTCTTTGTTTACCAGCTATTTGATTGTGATTTCTGTTTTTTCTTTTAGATCTGATGATGAATACGAGAAGTATTCGAAACGTTATGTTTTTTTAAGTAAAGATTCTGATACAAGATGTTCAGTATATCCCTGGTTTTCCTATTCATCTTAAAATATATATATATATATATATATATATATATATATATATATATATATATATATATATATATATATATATTATTAAATATGACCGAAAAAGTAAGATTAATAATTCTAACACGAATTTTCTCGATCTTTCGTACGTTTCTTTTCACTGTTGGTGGTAATTCAAAAATCAATTCTCCAAAATTCATTTTTATTTCTAGTCTGACGCGACACTTGAGCGCGTTTCGTAAAACTTATTACATTTTCAAAGACTTTAGCTTACACATACACAACTGAATAGAACTTACACATCTTCGATTTGTTTATATCTACATTTGAGTGAGGTGGATGGGGTGAGGTGGTATTAATAGGGTATTAAATTCCTAAACACAAGACAGAACACGAAACAATGGGTATTGAATGGAAGTGATTTGTAGAAAGCCTATTGGTCCATATTTCTTGATGCTTCTATATTGGAGCGGAGTTTTGAGGTGGGTAGAATATAGTTGTGCATTAATTGGCTGTTGATTGCTGGTGTTGACTTCTTGATGTGTAGAGCCTCGCAGACGTCAAGCCGCCTGCTATCGCTGTATCTATCGATGATTTCTGTGTTGTTTACTAGGATTTCTCTGGCGATGGTTTGGTTGTGGGAAGAGGTTATATGTTCCTTAATGGAGCCCTGTTGCTTATGCATCGTTAAACGCCTAGAAAGAGATGTTGTTGTCTTGCCTATATACTGGGTTTTTTGGAGCTTACAGTCCCCAAGAGGGCATTTGAAGGCATAGACGACGTTGGTCTCTTTTAAAGCGTTCTGCTTTGTGTCTGGAGAGTTTCTCATGAGTAGGCTGGCCGTTTTTCTGGTTTTATAGTAAATCGTCAGTTGTATCCTCTGATTTTTGTCTGTAGGGATAACGTTTCTATTAACAATATCTTTCAGGACCCTTTCCTCCGTTTTATGAGCTGTGGAAAAGAAGTTCCTGTAAAATAGTCTAATAGGGGTTATAGGTGTTGTGTTAGTTGTCTCTTCAGAGGTTGCATGGCGTTCCTTCTTATGATGTCTTCGACGAAACCATTGGAGAAGCCGTTGTTGACTAGGACCTGCCTTACCCTACAGAGTTCTTCGTCGACTTGCTTCCATTCTGAGCTGTGGCTGAGAGCACGGTCGACATAAGCGTTAACAACACTCCTCTTGTACCTGTCTGGGCAGTCGCTGTTGGCATTTAGGCACATTCCTATGTTCGTTTCCTTAGTGTAGACTGCAGTGTGGAAACCTCCGCTCCTTTCCATGACTTACATCTAGAAAGGGCAGCTTCCCATCCTTCTCCATCTCGTAAGTGAAACGCAGCACGGAACTCTGCTCAAATGCCTCCTTCAGCTCCTGCAGATGTCTGACATCAGGTACCTGTGTAAAAACACATATACCTAACCTTGTTTTTACCTGTGTAAAAACACAGGTACCTGATGTCAGACATCTGCAGGAGCTGAAGGAGGCATTTGAGCAGAGTTCCGTGCTGCATTTCACTTACGAGATGGAAAAGAATGGGAAGCTGCCCTTTCTAGATGTAACAGTCATAGAAAAGAGCGGAGGTTTCCACACTGCAGTCTACACTAAGGAAACGAACATAGGAATGTGCCTAAATGCCAACAGTGACGGCCCAGACAGGTACAAGAGGAGTGTTGTTAACGCTTATGTCGACCGTGCTCTCAGCCACAGCTCAGAATGGAAGCAAGTCGACGAAGAACTCTGTAGGGTAAGGCAGGTCCTAGTCAACAACGGCTTCTCCAATGGTTTCGTCGAAGATATCATAAGAAGGAACGCCATGCAACCTCTGAAGAGACAACTAACACAACACCTATACCCCCTATTAGACTATTTTACAGGAACTTCTTTTCCACAGCTCATAAAACGGAGGAAAGGGTCCTGAAAGATATTGTTAATAGAAATGT
Organism: Procambarus clarkii; assembly: GCF_020424385.1. NCBI lineage: Eukaryota > Metazoa > Arthropoda > Malacostraca > Decapoda > Cambaridae > Procambarus > Procambarus clarkii. The sequence continues at coordinate 20,041 of NW_025568211.1, forward strand.
TATCCCTACAGACAAAAATCAGAGGATACAACTGACGATTTACTATAAAACCAGAAAAACGGCCAGCCTACTCATGAGAAACTCTCCAGACACAAAGCAGAACGCTTTAAAAGAGACCAACGTCGTCTATGCCTTCAAATGCCCTCTTGGGGACTGCAAGCTCCAAAAAAAACAGTATATAGGCAAGACAACAACATCTCTTTCTAGGCGTTTAACGATGCATAAGCAAGAGGGCTCCATTAAGGAACATATAATCTCTTCCCACAACCAAACCATCGCCAGAGAAATCCTAGTAAACAACACAGAAATCATCGATAGATACAGCGATAGCAGGCGGCTTGACGTCTGCGAGGCTCTACACATCAAGAAGTCAACACCAGCAATCAACAGCCAATTAATGCACAACTATATTCTACCCACCTCAAGACTCCGCTCCAATATAGAAGCATCAAGAAATATGGACCAATGAACTGTAAACCCTTGAACCCTTGAACTGTATGTTTAACACTTCTCTAACCCTGTCCATGGAGGACAGAAGAAAATGTATATATGCTGGTTAGCATTGTAAATGTGTGGCCACGTCTGTGGTAGAAAAAAAAAAAGATGTTTCCGATTTCATTGATAAATTTAATTTTCAAATGATTTCGATTTATTTTCATTTTGATTGAATTATTTTGTGTGACATTGTGTTGGAATTGAGTTGTGTTGCTTACCATACCGTTCATTTCATAAGTAAAAGTATAGATGCCACACCTGTGCCAGGTAAACACATTCTTTTTTAAGAAACAGCGCCATCTGTTGCACGTAAGAGCAAAACACGCTGTACTAAATATGATATGATTCCATTTCAATGTTTTCGATTTCACTGAAAAACTGAATTTTCATAAATTTCGATTTCTTTTCATTTTGATTTATTTATTTTGTGTGAAATTGCATTGGAATTGAGCTGTGTTGTTTACCATACCGTTCATTTCGTGAGTACAGTTTATTTATTTATTTTTTCATTGATTTTCATTTTTTTAACTGTTTTTCTTATATTTAAGTTATGGGAACATCAGATCATTTGATCTTCCCAATTTTCTGATAGGAACATTAGATCATTTGAAAATGCATCGGATGAGGGAGTGGGGAATCGTGGGGAGGACGAGGGGACAAGGGAGTTGGGATGGTGGGGTCGAAGGGACAGTGAAGTGGAGAGTAGTGGGGAGGATAAGAGGATAGGGGAGGGGGTATGGTGGGGAAGACGAGGGGATGGGGAGGGGGGGAACGGTAGGGAGAACGAGGGGACGGGGGAGTGGGAGATTGTGGGGAGGACG
>NW_025568213.1:0-12500 GCF_020424385.1 Procambarus clarkii
CAAGTATCTCTACTACTTCATTGGTAAGTTCAGGAGCTCTGTGCATGCCAGTTCCTCGTTAATATACAGACCTACTCCTCCACTTGACCTAATTACTCTGTCACATCTATATAGATTATAATTTGGGATCCAGATTTCACTATCCATGTAGTCTTTCGCGTGGGTCCATGAAAATGAACCAAATATTGAGTTTGATTCTATTAGAAGGTCATTTATGAACTTTACTTTATTTCTTGATTTTGACTTTAGGCCTTGTATGTTTGCAAATTTGAATGCTTTCCCATATTGCGTGTCCCTTCTGGTGAAGTTTGGTAATTCTCACCCCCCCCCCACTCCACCCTGACCAAGGGTGTGCTGTTTTGGTAGTGGTTCGTCCAGTTTTGGTGGTGATACAGGTGTGGTGTGTGGTGTGGTACCTGCAGCCCGTCCTCCAAATAAAGACCTAAAAGTGATTCCATGCATCCGCCAAACCCGCTGTTTATAAATGAAAAGCGGTTTACACACGACTCACAACTGATGACGTTCGAATAGTTCCGGAACAAGTGCTTCACTGACGAATTTTGTTCGAATCACAACGCTGTAAATGCTTCACCCACGTACTACAAATACAAATAATCGCCAACAGAACCTAAACATCTAACCTAACCTATCCTATGCCTATATATACACAATATGCTAATATATTATAACATTAATTTATACTTGAGATTTTTCCCGTTTTGAATGAACAGCATGTTAAAATTTATGAATGCGTGTGTTGGGTCAACCGCTGGATGGAATGGACTTGAGTCGAGGACGGGTTGCGCAGGCGATTGAACAAGGTATGCCCGGTATCCTATATTAGCATACCTCAAGAACAAATAATATTAACACCGCCTTGAGCACTACCTGAGAGAATGTGAACATCTAAGAGTCATTGGAAAATGTGTAGAATAATAAACCCCACATTGTTTGAGTTAGGAAAATACTATTTGTTAAATATATATTTACTGTTCTTAAAAGATTCCCCCATTTTGCGCAAGATAACGTAAGATCTTAAGGGTTGACAAATGTTAATATTCTTAGTTTGAGAAGCTGTTCACTTGAGACAGTTAAGCAAGCGGGACAACCCAGCGGGTTTTTTTCCTATTGGGAGGTGTTGAACATGCTGTTATGGCGGTGTGTGCACGCTGACGATGAGTGGCGCTATCTTGAGATGATTTCGGGGCTTTTTAGTGTCCCCGCGGCCCGGTCCTCGACCAGGCCTCCACCCCCAGGAAGCAGCCCGTGACAGCTGACTAACACCCAGGTACCTATTTTACTGCTAGGTAACAGGGGCATAGGGTGAAAGGAACTCTGCCCATTGTTTCTCGCCGGCGCCTGGGATCGAACCCAGGACCACAGGATCACAAGTCCAGCGTGCTGTCCGCTCGGCCGACCGGCTCCCTATAAACCGCGCTCCCCAATAAACTCGCGCCACGGGGCAAAATTAGAATTAAAATTAATATTCTTTAAACTGAATATTCTTTTTATTCATCCTCGCCCGCCCTCCCCCGCAGATTGATTAAGATTAAGCCACCCAAGAGGTGGCACGGGCATGAATAGCCCGTAACTCCCCTGCATTCCCTCTGTGATGAATACAGTGTCTGTAATGAGAAGAAGGGATATAATCTGGTCCTCAATTCTTATTGGTTGACTGGAGCTGCGTCGCTTGACAAGACATGAGCTGTAGTCAATGTATGATAAGCGAGTGTGCACTTTTTGTAGAAATTATATATAATATTTAATGAAGTTTTGCTGTTTGGGAAGGGAACTATGGGGAGGATTTTGCCATTTGGTTTAATTTTTGTCAAACTTGAATCACCGCTAACAAATGTTCTGGTAAAGCAATAGTTTTCAATAGTTTAAGCTTTAAACAAATTGGCAAAGCCTTTCAGGCGCAAAGACCATGATAAAAGCTTGACTAATTTGGTATTAGTCACATGTTGATAAGTTTCTATGCGACGGGTCTTAATTAAGTTAAGTTGGCTGTCCCTAATCTTTTATATCTTCTCTGTCTCTACCCTTCCAATACCCATCACTCCTCTACTATCCAATCCCAGTCTTCTCCTATCCAATCCCAGTCCCGCCTCCTCGTCTCTCCAACACCCCCCCTCCCCCCCCCTCTCCATAATCACCATCATAGTTAACAATACAACCACAAAACCGCCTACACAACGAGCATCAGGAACCTGGCGAACGTTGTGTCCTACGGCTAGTTTAGGACCTATAATTATACGGCCGCTCTACCTCACACAACCAAACACAACGTCAACACTGACCCCGCCAACACAGCCTGGCGGATCACAACCAAGCGAGCCTGGACGACGTCACGCGCTTCGTAACACTCATGTTTGTCTTCGTTTTGGTGGGATGGTCACTGTACTTTTTTTTTTGTACACTGCTAGTGATGTAGTAGTCTTAAGTGTACGAAGACACGAGGTGCTCCTTTAAGTACATTCTACCAAACATTCGTACAACTGAAAATATACAATTCACGCGTGCACACACACACACACACACACACACACACACACACACACACACACACACACACAACACACACACACACCACACACACACACACACACACACCACACACACACACACACACACACACACACAACACACCACACACAAACACAACACAGACACACACACACACACACACACACACACACACCACACAGAACACACACACACACACACACACACACACACACACACACACACACACACACACACACACCCACACACACACACCCCCACACACAGAACACACACACACACACACACACACACACACACACACACACACACACACACACACACCCACACACACACACACAGAACACACACACACCCCCACACACAGAACACACACACACACACACACACACACACACACACACACACCACACACACACACACACACACACACACACACACACACAACACACACACACACACACACACACACACACACACACACACACACACACACACCCCCACACACACACACACACACACCCCCACACACACACACCCCCCCCCCCCCCCCACACACACACACACACACACACCCCACACAACACAAGCGTCGTCAGCAGCTCCACGCAAGAGGCAGTCCGCGACGCTGCCCGCCAGAACCATGCAATCGCGGCAAATCTTCCCCCCTCCCCCCCGACACAACAATGGCCGGCCCCTCTCCACACCTTTTTATCGAGGGTGCAGGTGGAGTTCCCGGCGGCCGGGATACGTGGCGATAATTGCTGGGAGGTGTTCTGCCCCTGGGAGGATGAGAGCTACCCCTAGGAGGAGCGCTGCCCCTGGGAGGATGAGAGCTACCCCTGGGAGGAGGAGCGCTGCACCTGGGAGGAGGAGAGCTGTCCCTGGGAGGATGAGAGCTACCCCTGGGAGGAGGAGAGCTACCCCTAGGAGGACCACCGCTCCCCTGGGAGTCTTAGAGATTCATCGCCAGATACATCCAACTTCCAGCAGCTTCAATATTTATATATGCCTGTTCAATTGAGAGTGGCGCTACGGATGTTACTGTTAAGTGCTGCTGCTGCTGCTGCTACTGCTGCTGCTACTGCTGCTGCTGCTACTGCTGCTGCTGCTGCTGCTGCTGCTGCTACTACTACTGCTGCTGCTGCTGCTGCTGCTACTACTACTACTACTACTGCTGCTACTACTGCTGCTGCAGCCTCTGGTGCAGCAGGTGTTGGTAATGATGATGATGTTGATGATAAATGTTGACGCCGTTGTCACGGATCAAGTGCGGGTTCCCCACTCATGAGTGTTTGGTAAGAGCTGAGAACATCAATGTGTTAGATATCCGTGAGTTGTGTGACGCGAGCGCTTAAGTTCTTTCTCAGCTGCGTGAGTGCGTGTGTACGTGCATTCGTGCGCGTGCGTGCATACGTGTGAGTGCGCAGAAAGTCGTATGTGGAGGGGGATAATTGAGGGTGTTTATGTATAGTCAAAATTCTACAGCCCTTTTTCAAGTGTATGTTGTTATACACACTGCACTGTATTACCATGGAGCCTAACCTTACCTACCTGTATTACCATGGAGCCTAACCTTACCTACCTGTATTACCATGGAGCCTAACCTTACCTACCTGTATTACCATGGAGCCTAACCTTACCTACCTGTATTACCATGGAGCCTAACCTTACCTACCTGTATTACCATGGAGCCTAACCTTACCTACCTGTATTACCATGGAGCCTAACCTTACCTACCTGTATTACCATGGAGCCTAACCTTACCTACCTGTATTACCATGGAGCCTAACCTTACCCAAACATTGACCCTAATTGACCCAGAGACAAATTTAGGTACCAAATCCTTGCCCTTAACACAAGAGTACAAAGACAAAAATGCTATATATATATATATATATATATATATATAGATATATATATATATATATATATATATATATATATATATATATATATATATATTTCTCTCCCTATCTTGCCTTTCATCTTGCCCATTTATTATTTCCTGGGGAACTCACCTATAAGAAAAAAAAAGGTCATTTGATGCACATCACTGCCCGGAAACACTCCTGTGAGGGGGAATCCTACCCAATTGGGGGATACCTGGTCAACCAGGCTTCGTATGTCGGACTGCGAGCAGCGACGCCTAACAGCCTGGTTGACCAGACTACCACCAACCAAGAGAACTGATCAGAGACCGAGCCACGAGGATACTGATCCCCGGAGTCTGCACAAGGTAGACAACAGAGTTCTGTTAATAAGTTTCGTCGAATCGTGGACGTCAGGCATCCGCCCGTGGACGCCAGGCATCCGCCCGTGGACGCCAGGCATCCGGCCGTGGACGCCAGGCATCCGGCCGTGGACGTCAGGCATCCGGTCGTGGACGTCAGGCATCCGGTCGTGGACGTCAGGCATCCGGCCGTGGACGCCAGGCATCCGGCCGTGGACGCCAGGCATCCGGCCGTGGACGTCAGGCATCCGGCCGTGGACGCCAGGCATCCGGCCGTGGACGCCAGGCATCCGGCCGTGGACGTCAGGCATCCGGCCGTGGACGCCAGGCATCCGGCCGTGGACGCCAGGCATCCGGCCGTGGACGTCAGGCATCCGGCCGTGGACGCCAGGCATCCGGCCGTGGACGTCAGGCATCCGGCCGTGGACGCCAGGCATCCGGCCGTGGACGTCAGGCATCCGGCCGTGGACGCCAGGCATCGCGGCATATTCGTAAATTCGTGTTGTCATGCGGGCATGCGCGACTGGGAGCTGGGTATAGGTAAGATAAGATGCTGCTCCTGCAGGTGTCATATACGGAATGCCTGGCAGCTGGACGCGTTCGGCGGTTCATATTGTCGTACTGCAACCCGAGGCGGCGAACCCTTGAACCGAAGATGTCGTACTGGCACCATTACTGACGTCAGGCAGCAGACCCTGAACCAAAATAATGCTGTACTGCAGCTGTTACGTCAGGCAGAAGAGGCCCGAGCCAAGATATCGTACAACTCACTTACGCCAGGCAGCGGAGCTAGATCCGAATTGTTGTCCTTCAACCGCATATAACCTACGTCAGTCAGCGGAGCTTGATCCACGATGTCATACCGCATGGCGTCACTTTTGAAGCCGTGCCAGGACCCGACGGACGGAAACGCTGTACATACGCCATGCATGGCAAGAGAGGCAGACTTGAGGCTGAAGGGAGCAATTCAAATGAGGCATTGGCTCATAGAAGAGCAGTGTTGCACGGGTAATTATATAAGAACGATGCGGTGGTTAGAGAAGAGAGTGGAAATTGTCCATCACACGAGAGCAGGCCACATGTCACAGGCAAGCAAGCGGCCCAGTCCAAAATTAAAACGAGGGGGAAAAAATTTGAGCAAGAGAAGCATGCAGAGAGACAGGTTGAGATGAGCCAGAGGGGAACATGCAACAGAAATATGTTGCCAGGCTGTTCCTTATCAGCGTGTGCGTTTTAATCTGTCTTTTATCCCCTCTCACTTATCTCTGGTTTTTATCATGTTGATCTCCCTGTCCCACCTCCCTGTCAGTCCCCATGAACGTTCTCTCACACCTCCCTGTCAGCCCCCATGAACGTTGTCTCTCTCACACCTCCCTGTCAGCCCCCATGAACGTTCTCTCTCACCTCCCTGTCAGCCCTCATGAACGTTCTCTCTCACCTCCCTGTCAGCCCTCATGAACGTTCTCTCTCACCTCCCTGTCAGCCCTCATGAACGTTCTCTCCCACCTCCCTGTCAGCCCCCATGAACGTTCTCTCTCTCACCTCCCTGTCAGCCCCCATGAACGTTCTCTCTCACCTCCCTGTCAGCCCCCATGAACGTTCTCTCTCCCACCTCCCTGTCAGCCCCCATGAACGTTCTCTCTCTCACCTCTCTGTCAGCCCCCATGAACGTTCTCTCTCACCTCCCTGTCAGCCCCCATGAACGTTCTCTCCCACCTCCCTGTCAGCCCCCATGAACGTTCTCTCCCACCTCCCTGTCAGCCCCCATGAACGTTCTCTCTCTCACCTCCCTGTCAGCCCTCATGAACGTTCTCTCTCACCTCCCTGTCAGCCCCCATGAACGTTCTCTCCCACCTCCCTGTCAGCCCCCATGAACGTTCTCTCCCACCTCCCTGTCAGCCCTCATGAACGTTCTCTCTCTCACCTCCCTGTCAGCCCCCATGAACGTTCTCTCACCTCCCTGTCAGCCCCCATGAACGTCATACATGCGGTCTACCAACCTTGTGTAGGTATAGACCATGGGGGTGAACGGTCATGGGGGCGGTTTTAACATGCCGGTCACTATGTAACACTGTCCTGTACTTCCTGTTCCCTGCCCCCCCCATGAGTCCCTGCAACTTTAACCCCCCCCCCCCCCCCCCTCTCTCTCTCTCTCTCTCTCTCCTCCTCTCTCTCTCTCTCTCTCTCTCCTCTCTCTCTCTCTCTCTCTCTCTCTCCCCCCTTACCCTTCCTCCCTCTCAACGTCTCTAATTCAATGATACTCCAACTTCCCTTTTCGGCCAAGCCTCCCCCTGTCGGCCAGGCCTTCCCTGCCGGCCAAGCCTTCCCTGCCGGCCAAGCCTTCCCTGCCGGCCAAGCCTTCCCTGCCGGCCAAGCCTCCCTTGATGAGTCAGTTATTTTTCCCATGTTTTTTTCTGTTCTGTTGTTAGTATTTTTCCTGTCTATTGTTTGTGGCATTAATTGATTTGCCTGGTTTTTCTTGACAAGAACTCCCTGTCTGTCTGTCTGTCTGTCTGTCTGTCTGTCTGTCTCTCTATTATCTGCCATTATTTCCCTGATTATATACACTGTCACTGGATAGGTGGAATTATTATCGAAGCCTTTCTGATTGTATTTGTGATTTTCAAAGTTAGGATGTTTCTCTCAAAGTTAGGGGGCTTCTCTCAAAGTTAGGGGGCTTCTCTCAAAGTTAGGGGGCTTCTCTCAAAGTTAGGGGGCTTCTCTCAAAGTTAGGGGGCTTCTCTCAAAGTTAGGGGGCTTCTCTCAAAGTTAGGGGGCTTCTCTCAAAGTTAGGGGGCTTCTCTCAAAGTTAGGGGGTTTCTCTCAATGTAAGGGGTTTCTCTCAAAATTAGAGCCATTTCTGTCAACGTTAAGATGTTTCTGTCAAAGGGGAGACACTCCGGCAGTCCGTTTCACACAATCACGGTTGTGGCACTCAGACCAAGCTGGCTGTTTCGGTCTGAGTGCCAGCTGACGACTTCCATTACCAGCAAGTATCGCTCGATCCAAGAGTATGAGCCGGTGCCTTCTCCCCAGTGGGTCTCTGAACCACCAGCGGGTCTCTGAACCCCTAGTGGGGTCTCTGAACCCCCAGTGGGGTCTCTGAACCCCTAGTGGGGTCTCTGAACCCCCAGTGGGGTCTCTGAACCCCCAGTGGGGTCTCTGAACCCCCAGTGGGGTCTCTGAACCCCCAGTGGGGTCACTGAACCCCTAGTGGGGTCTCTGAACCACCAGTGGGGTCTCTGAACCACCAGTGGTGCCAGAGTGCTACCGTCTACTACAAGGTGGAGGAGCTTGCTGTGGAGGATCTTGCTATCACCATCACAACCACCAAAAACTGCCACAACCACCACTACATCTAACAACCACCACCACCACCACAACCGCAGCAACCGCTACTACCACCACCACCAGTACCACCAGTACCACCACTACCACAACCACCACCTCTCTTCCCCACCAGTCGGACGAGGTTGGGTTGCAATTCCCATGTAATGTGTCAGGGAAGAGTAGGTTGTGGCTAGCCTAATGACAGGCCAGACTGCCAGTGATGTATCATTTGGACTGGTCGTTGGACCAGTCTCCCAGTCTCCGAGACCCTGCACCCAGCCAGGGACGAGAAACCTCCTAGTTCACGGGAGATGCGGTTAATGTCTGGATAACACGTCAACCTGCAGTTAAGGTGTTATTGCCAAGCTTGGAAAAAAAAGGAGTTTACGTGTTGTTAAAGATGCTAATGAGTGTTTAGAAAGTTAACGTGCAACTGACAGATCAATATAGGGTTAACAGGTTAAAATATACATAAACACACTAATATACATTAACAGATAAAAAAGGTAACAGGATAATGTGATTTATATTGCCATCATGACCACTTGTGTATTTTAGTTAACTATGGCAAATTTGTTGTAATTTTGTGTACATGAGTGAATAATGTTTATATTACACAAAAAAATACAGGAAGAAAAAATAATAATCCTAAGTAGTTATAATGAAATTCTATAAATCCTCATGGGGGTTTCAACTGGCACTTGCTTCACTTAGGACAATCCCGACCCGACCATGCTGGCACGTACCCAACAGAAATCAGGGTGCAAAGACACAAACATTCTAATTTACGGATATATATATATGTCGTACCTAGTAGCCAGAACGCACTTCTCAGCCTACTATGCAAGGCCCGATTTGCCTAATAAGCCAAGTTTTCGTGAATTAATTGTTTTTCGACTACCTAACCTACCTAACCTAACCTAACCTAACTTTTTCGGCTACCTAACCGAACCTAACATATAAAGATAGGTTAGGTTAGGTAGGGTTGGTTAGGTTCGGTCATATATCTACGTTAATTTTAACTCCAATAAAAAAAAATGACCTCATACATAATGAAATGGGTAGCTTTATCATTTCATAAGAAAAAATTAGAGAAAATATAATAATTCAGGAAAACTTCGCTTATTAGGCAAAACGGGCTTTGCATAGTAGGCCGAGAAGTGCGTTCTGGCTACTAGGTACGACATATATATATATATATATATATATATATATATATATATTATATATGACAATGTCAGACCACGGAGGAAAAATGAAACAGGAAATTTCCTTAAGTACTTTCGAAACAGGAAACAGGAATACTTTAAGTATTCCTGTTTCCTGTTTCATTTTTCCTCCGTGGTCTGACATTGTCATTATATATATATTATTATATATATATATATAATATATATATATATATATATATATATATATATAATTTGATCTCTAGGGGAAAGAACCACGCAGATCTCAGGCGACATGGAAGGACCTGAAATCTCATGAAATTTAAGTCCTGGAGGGACCCCAAAGCCGCCATTGTAGTGACGATGTAGTGTGGATATTTGTGAAGTCGACGAGTAAAAAAGTCTTATTTGCTGCATGCATTTGGCGTCCAAATTGAAGCCGTGTTGCATCACCTCTCAGCTTCCGCCACCGAAATTATTATTATAACATGTTTATTGACAAAATTAATTAAAATTTTGCCTAATCTGAGGATTTCGAGTAAGTCTTATTATAGTGAGGATAATGCTGGTATTCACTGTCACGCAGGACAGAGGGTCATACATAAGACAATAGGTCTAAACTGTAGGCTGAAGTATATGTTACCTTGAGGTTACCTTGAGGTGCTTCCGGGGCTTAGTGTCCCCGCGGCCCGGTCGTCGACCAGGCCTCCTGGTTGCCGGACTGATCTACCAGGCTGTTGGACGCGGCTGCTCGCAGCCTGACGTATGAGTCACAGCCTGGTTGATCAGGTATCCTTTGGAGGTGTATATATATATCATGGTTACAATGTTTTAATATATAGATATGTGAAAACAACTTTCTATTGTGCACTGCCACACAAGGCACCGAAATACGTACTTTAGTTGCCCCTGCAGTCTTCCAACCCATCTTCTACAGCACACACTTCCAAGCAGCGGCACCCAAACACGCCTTCAGCAATTTTAATGCACTCTGTATAAACAAAAATTACCTTTGTTTTTTAAATATGAGTTAAAATTTACTGTAAATTAGAATGTGTATAGTTATTCCAAGGTTTGGTTAGGTGTTTACGATACGTTGTCAATTATTTGTACCTTGCAATACATGCATCGAGGATTTAGAGAGACGTGATTCGAAGTGAGGTGAAGCACTGTTCGAGAAAAGTTCGAACAGCATCAGTCGGGAGCCACGCATCCCAGAGTCGTGTGTATAAATAAAGCCTTTTTCATTCGTGAGGAATGGGCTTGGCAACTGGATTAACATGCATTTGGCCAATGTTTTGATCATGCAGTGTAACCTTCAGTGTATGTTGTTCTAAGCAACAGCCCTTTTGATCAAGTTATTACAAATACAAGCCTGGCCCCGGGCCGGGGGATTGGGGAGTAGAAGAACTCGCAGAACCCGCTCCAAGTATAGAGTAATACATTCACATAATGGTATATATCATGCTATAGAGTCACATAATGGTTTATATCATGCTATAGTCACATAATGGTTTATATCATGCTATAGCCACATAATGGTTTATATCATGCTATAGAGCCACATAATGGTTTATATCATGCTATAGTCACATAATGGTTTATATCATGCTACAGAGCCACATAATGGTTTATATCATGCTATAGAGCCACATAATGGTTTATATCATGCTATAGAGCCACATAATGGTTTATATCATGCTATAGAGCCACATAATGGTTTATATCATGCTATAGAGCCACATAATGGTTTATATCATGCTATAGAGCCACATAATGGTTTATATCATGCTATAGAGCCACATAATGGTTTATATCATGCTATAGAGCCACATAATGGTTTATATCATGCTATAGAGCCACATAATGGTTTATATCATGCTATAGAGCCACATAATGGTTTATATCATGCTATAGAGCCACATAATGGTTTATATCATGCTGTGGAAAATTCCACTCCTCATTATTATTATTATTATCCAAGGAATGTATTATTCCATATCATATCTATATATCAGAATCACATCAGATTTATTATCTATTGATTATATCTACTGTATCTACATCAGCATCCTTAATGACCATTATTAATGTACACCATTGGGCTTAATGCCTATATAATATTGTAGATGTGATTACAAGAATCTAGAAGCTTCCATGTAATAAAAAAAAATATTGCTGGAACCAAAGTTATAGCTTCCAGTGATGTAATTTCAAAATCCTTAATAAAGGACAAAAGGTACAATCAAATACTGTTAATAATCTTTAAATTCCACTGAGTAATCAACTTGTGATATAACTTCATTAAATTTATTATTGTGATAAACTTTATTAAATTTATACTTAAATGGGAAATATAAATCAAACATTAAAAAAATGGACACAACATAACAGGCGGGTCATAATAATGTCTGATAATGAGAGAGAGAGAGAGAGAAGAGAGAGAGAGAGAGAGAGAGAGAGAGAGAGAGAGAGAGAGGAGAGAGAGAGAGAGAGAGAGAGAGAGATAGAGAGCAAAGAATGAAATAAAAATAGAAGGGGGAGGGCTTAAGACAAGCCGCCGACACTGACGATAAGGATTACAAATGTAATTTATTTTTAATGGAATTTGTGTCGTATGCAAACGGGGTTCTTGTGTGTGAGTCATGAGTCAGGGGGTTCCTGTGTCTCATGAGTCAGGTGGTTCTTGTCTCATGAGTCAGGTGGTTCTTGTCTCATGAGTCAGGTGGTTCTTGTCTCATGAGTCAGGTGGTTCTTGTCTCATGAGTCAGGTGGTTCTTGTCTCATGAGTCAGGTGGTTCTTGTCTCATGAGTCAGGGGGTTCTTGTCTCATGAGTCAGGTGGTTCTTGTCTCATGAGTCAGGTGGTTCTTGTCTCATGAGTCAGGTGGTTCTTGTCTCATGAGTCAGGTGGTTCTTGTCTCATGAGTCAGGTGGTTCTTGTCTCATGAGTCAGGGGGTTCTTGTCTCATGAGTCAGGTGGTTCTTGTCTCATGAGTCAGGTGGATCTTGTCTCATGAGTCAGGTGGTTCTTGTCTCATGAGTCAGGTGGTTCTTGTCTCATGAGTCAGGTGGTTCTTGTCTCATGAGTCAGGTGGTTCTTGTCTCATGAGTCAGGTGGTTCTTGTCTCATGAGTCAGGTGGTTCTTGTCTCATGAGTCAGGTGGTTCTTGTCTCATGAGTCAGGGGGTTCTTGTCTCATGAGTCAGGGGGTTCTTGTCTCATGAGTCAGGTGGTTCTTGT
>NW_025568213.1:17500-20000 GCF_020424385.1 Procambarus clarkii
TAAAATATTATTAAATTATAAAATATTAAATAATTCTTGCTGAATTTGGAATAAAAGATAATCTTCTAAGTTAGATAAAGAACTAATCTATCCAACAGGCATACTAGAGTCGTATTTAAAGGAGTTAAAAGTTCAAGAAGGGCTGTAATTGAAGTAGGCACACGTCAAGGTGGTGAATTAAGGTCTATGTTCTTTAATATACTTATGTACAAACTTATTCATGACATGCCTGTACAACCTGGGGAAACTGGCATTATATTATGCTGGTGATTTTTGTATTACGACACACAGTAAAACTCGACGTTAAGCATTTCTTTTTGTTGATTATTTCTACTGATAAAACGAGTGTTTTTGTTCGCCATTCTCTTCCTCATAACTATACTATTAATGGAGTGTTCGTGGAGACGTGCGAGGCTTATAAAGATCTTGCAATTGTCGTCAATCATACAAATATCATCAGCAACCTTAGTAGAAAATAGATTGATTGACAAACCTCTCAAAACTGTTGAAAGCAAAGGTTTGGCGTTAACATACAAAATGCTCGTAGCTTATATATTGCCTGTATTCCATCTGCTGTTGATTATTATGTTGTTATGTTGTTATGTTGTTGTTATGATTACATGTTGTTATTGTTTCTCATAAACAACTACAAAAGCCAATATGTGGTACAAAATGATACCGAGCGCCTCATCGTGGGTTGTCCCAGAACTCTCAGAACTTGTTGACATAAAGGAAATATGAATACCCTCCAGTATTGTTATACTGGATCCAGTGACTGGATCGCTATCCAGTCAGTGAATAGCTCTACTTAATATTATGTTGTTGACCAGACCACACACTAGAAGGTGAAGGGACGACGACGTTTCGGTCCGTCCTGGACCATTCTCAAGTCGATTGTCTTGATATCTTGTCAAATATTATGTCGATTGTCTTGATTGTCTAATATTATGTTTTGTGCCAAAATTTTGAAAATAATGGTCCCCAGCACTATTCAAAATAAATTGAGATCCATTCTAAACAACTCTGACTGTTCCTCAATCCTCCACAAAAAAAAGTCTCCGATCAGTCTGTGGCTCAGTTGTTGTGCCAATAATCTTATGAAACTGAATGTGTCTAAATTCTTATAAAATGTTTAACTGTAACTATATTTCCCCCTTGTAAAGAAGTGCAGGTCTCTATACATTAAACACCCATCAGCCTAAAGCAAACATATAACACTGAAACTATGAGATGTGTAACACTAGAAGCTATTGACAGTCATATTCATAATCTCAAACCAAATAAATCCTATGCTTGTACTGATGGTTCTGTGCAACTGGGCACAGGTAGAGGAGGTTGTGCATGCGCAGTATACAACGAAAATTAAATGGTCATGTCTAGTATGCAGGGACGGAACGACTGGGCAACACAACACAACACAGAGCTATTGGGTATTCATCAAACCGCCGAGTACCTGAAACTCAATGGGTGTGGAGTGGTATTTTTGTGATTCTTAAAAGTGTCCTGAAGTCGTTAAGTAACCCATCACAACTAATGTCTAAAGTATCTTCTAATATTAAATGGAAGGTGCTTTTTGCCAATAATAATAATAATGTTTTATATAAAATTTGTGTGGATCCCATCCCATGTTGGAGTTGGACAGTATGCTTTGTGGATCTATTGACCTATGAGGCTTGAAGGAAAGAAAACACAGTGTATAGTTTTGGACCATCTAATGCAATTATTAAAAACACAAAAATTAAAGAGAAAATTCTTGAGATTTAAAAGAACTAAGGAACACCCAAGCACCTGCAAGCTGCAGTATTACAAACTATAACTTTTGCAACATTATTGCAAATTTAATATTTAAATAGGTATTTATATGGTTAGCACAGTTAACCGGACCAGGCAATGTGATGTAGTCATTGCGCGAATTCGCCTTGGCTATAGGCACATCTGGCAGGTTAGTGAGGCTGAACCACTACTAGAATATTCAGATTGTAAACTCTGTGACAAAACATTAAAACATTCACTTGAACACTACATTATTGAATGTGAAACTGTAAAAAGATTTTAGACCTCCTCGTCTGTTGTACAATCAACCATGTGACTATTTAATTGAATCTGGTATATTGGAAGACAACTTTACAATTTATCCTAAATTTTCTTGTCCATTCTAAAGAATGAAGAACGAAAAATGTATTTATTAATTATTATTTCTTAAACTGCATACATCCTCCATCCCTGCCTTGTGTGGTAGTGAACAATAGCAAGTTGGATTGACAAATTCGTAATTGAAACATGTACAGCGTTTGATGTAGACTGAAACCTCACGAAACATGTATGTGCTCCAATGTACAATTTAGGCCTGTTGTCTTGTGTGTGATCCTGTGTGGTGTGTGGTAGTGAACACGAGCAGCACTTCACTATAATAAGACCTACGTCAATAACTCAGATTAAGCACAATTATATATTTTGTCAATAAAGATGTTAATAATGACTGTGGGTATTGTATTCAACG
>NW_025568215.1:0-39628 GCF_020424385.1 Procambarus clarkii
TGGGGATGGCGAGGGTGTGTGGGGATGGCAAGGGTGTGTGGGGATGGCAAGGGTGTGTGGGGATGGCATGGGTGTGTGGGGATGGCAAGGGTGTGTGGGGATGGCAAGGGTGTGTGGGGATGGCAAGGGTGTGTGGGGATGGCAAGGGTGTGTGGGGATGGCGAGGGTGTGTGGGGATGGCGAGGGTGTGTGGGGATGGCAAGGGTGTGTGGGGATGGCATGGGTGTGTGGGGATGGCAAGGGTGTGTGGGGATGGCAAGGGTTGTGTGGGGATGGCTAGGGTGTGTGGGGATGGCGAGGGTGTGTGGGGATGGCGAGGGTGTGTGGGGATGGCGAGGGTGTGTGGGGATGGCGAGGGTGTGTGGGGATGGCGAGGGTGTGTGGGGATGGCGAGGGTGTGTGGGGATGGCGAGGGTGTGTGGGGATGGCGTGGGTGTGTGGGGATGGTGAGGGTGTGTGGGGATGGCGAGGGTGTGTGGGGATGGCGAGGGTGTTATATGGGACTGAGAGGGACTGTTATATGTGGGCCATATGGTTGGGGAGGCAGTGTGATTACTGTTGCTGCTCTGGTGGGAGGGGGTGGGGGTTGGAGAGAAGGGGGGGGGGGGGAGAGTTGTCTCCGTGTAGGTAGGGCGGAGTGTTTTTCACACTTTGTGTCAGAAACTAGTTCCCACATGAGCCGCCTATTTCCTTGATATTCGTTTTAGTTTGTTACCTTATATCCAAGACTATTAAAAAGCAATAACACTGTACACCAATTGACTGACTGACTTTGTGAGAGGCCTTACCTTACCGCCAATTCAAAATCCCGCAGCACAAACAGGTGTTAATAGTACTGTTGACAGTGGTGGGTAGGCCTGCTGTCTCCATCCACGCCGCTGCCAGGCGTAGGTCCCTCCAACTTGTCGCTATATGTCACCAGTATTCTGCTCCTTATTCATCTTACCACCGATATAGTTCAATGCCACACGTTGATATTGAATAGGATATTGAAGAATGACTTCGTCAATATCCTATTCACTATTTGTTATGATCTTCACTATAACATCTAGTTGTGTACACTCTGGCCATGCAGTGGCCCACGTGCTTGTCCTGGCAATGATGTCATACCCCTGATCTTGTCTAATATGCACTATCGGACACTATCCATAAGTTTTCTAGTTTCAAATTGGAGTGTTACACTTTGTATTATCACTGAACACCGAATTTCCCGTGTATCCCTCTGATGTCCCGAGATATAAAGCCTTAATGACGAGCGCGGCGCAAAGTGACCCCTCCCTTGTGTGTCACCTATTTGTGTGTGTGTGTGTGTGTGTGTGTGTGTGTGTGTGTGTGTGTGTGTGTGTGTGTGTGTGTGTGTGTGTGTGTGTGTGTGTGTGTGTGTGTGTGTGTGTGTGTGTGTGTGTGTGTGTGTGTGTGTGTGTGTGTGTGTGTGTGTGTGTGTGTGTGTGTGTGTGTGTGTGTGTGGTGTGTGTGTGTGTCCTCATCCATTTGAGCTAGCAGAGTCGAACATTTGCTATTAAGTTACGCAATACAACCATCATTAGTTCAATACAGGGACTCTTCATTCGGGTTTTCTTATTATTTTCCAATTAAAATTGTGTATCGAATTGGCTTCGACAACTTTCTCGTGAAATACATTCTCTTATTTTAGATCCAGACCTCTGATTCATGTGTTTTCATATTTTCTAATTATATCCAATCGTTCTGCTGTTCCTTAATTTGATCATTGCTTCTATTTATATTTTCTCAATCCTTCTTAGTATCTTCTACGTTATCATGTCAACCCTATTCCTTTTTGCCTCCAGTACAGTGTGATTCAGTTCACTCAGTCAATCTTCATTGCTCAGTTCCATTATCTCAGAAACCAGTTTTTTTTTTAACAGGAAAATATCTGAATATATCGTCCTGTTTAAAATATTTTGTTAAGACATTATTTGCAATACATCTCCATTCGAGCACAAGGAAATTCATCTTGATAATAAATCATTGTTAGCAGAGCTCACACAGTCTAGACAGTATCTCCAAGAAAAGTGTGTGATACTGTCTTGACACCTGGCAGCTTCTGACTTTGCCTTAGACGTGTGCAGCGAGGAGTGAAGGAGACAAGTGGGTCGAACTTATTAAGATAAGACGTGATGCTCTTGTTGGCGTAGAATACAGTCAGACGCTGAAAATTGAAATGGAGGATTTTCACAGAATTAAGATGAAAACCAGTAGTCATAATTTTGAAGAAAATGATTTCTTATTTTGTATTTTATGGCGATTATTCTGCTACCTAAAATTTGTATAAAATCTTTTATATCTTGGATGATCATTATTTGTTAAAGTTGCTGTGTGACTTATTTTCAATCCCTTTTTTCAGACATATTTATGCACGCACACGCACACGTACATATAAATATATATATGTATATATATGTATATATATATATATATGTATATATATATATATATATATAGATATCTATATCTATATATATATATATATATATACACATATATATATATATATATATATATATATATATATATATATATATATATATATATATATATATATATATATATATATATATATATATATATATCCTCACGTGTGCCCAAAGAATGAGGTGATTTGGTAAAATGCTATGCCCAAGATTACCATCCGAGTGCCGGCGGTGGGGTGGTTCAAATAGCTTCGGCTATCACCTCATTTTGTCCGGTCGTGATGGTCAAGTGGATTAAGGCGTCTTGTACATACCAGTTGCGTTGCTCCTGGGAGTATGGGTTCGAGTCACTTCTGGGGTGTGAGTTTCAGTTGCATATTGTCCTGGGGACCATTCAGGCTTGTTCGCATTTGTGTTCCTCACGTGTGCCCCAAAGAATGAGGTGATTTGGTAAAATGCTATGCCCAAGATTACCATCCGAGTGCCGGCGGTGGGGTGGTTCAAATAGCTTCGGCTATCACCTCATTTTGTCCGGTCGTGATGGTCAAGTGGATTAAGGCGTCTTGTACATACCAGTTGCGTTGCTCCTGGGAGTATGGGTTCGAGTCACTTCTGGGGTGTGAGTTTTCAGTTGCATATTGTCCTGGGGACCATTCAGGCTTGTTCGCATTTGTGTTCCTCACGTGTGCCCCAAAGAATGAGGTGATTTGGTAAAATGCTATGCCCAAGATTACCATCCGAGTGCCGGCGGTGGGGTGGTTCAAATAGCTTCGGCTATCACCTCATTTTGTCCGGTCGTGATGGTCAAGTGGATTAAGGCGTCTTGTACTTACCAGTTGCGTTGCTCCTGGGAGTATGGGTTCGAGTCACTTCTGGGGTGTGAGTTTTCAGTTGCATATTGTCCTGGGGACCATTCAGGCTTGTTCGCATTTGTGTTCCTCACGTGTGCCCCAAAGAATGAGGTGATTTGGTAAAATGCTATGCCCAAGATTACCATCCGAGTGCCGGCGGTGGGGTGGTTCAAATAGCTTCGGCTATCACCTCATTTTGTCCGGTCGTGATGGTCAAGTGGATTAAGGCGTCTTGTACATACCAGTTGCGTTGCTCCTGGGAGTATGGGTTCGAGTCACTTCTGGGGTGTGAGTTTTCAGTTGCATATTGTCCTGGGGACCATTCAGGCTTGTTCGCATTTGTGTTCCTCACGTGTGCCCCAAAGAATGAGGTGATTTGGTAAAATGCTATGCCCAAGATTACCATCCGAGTGCCGGCGGTGGGGTGGTTCAAATAGCTTCGGCTATCACCTCATTTTGTCCGGTCGTGATGGTCAAGTGGATTAAGGCATCTTGTACATACCAGTTGCGTTGCTCCTGGGAGTATGGGTTCGAGTCACTTCTGGGGTGTGAGTTTTCAGTTATATATGTACATATATATATATATATATATATATATATATATATATATATATATATATATATATATATATATATATATATATATATATATATATATATATATATATATATATATATATATATATATATATATATATATATATATATATATATATATATATATATATATATATATATATATATATATATATATATATATATATATATATATATATATATATTGTCGGGGTTCACCACCACAAGAGGGGCGAGTAACAGTATACTCAAGGTCACTCACCGTAGCCCTGCGGGTCTTCACTCTATCCTCGCGGCACCACTGTACGACAGGAGAGTATCCCAGTCAGTCCTAACCGGCCTCTGATCGAGAAAGAGTGGGAACACAACTTGTTCTCTTAACTATTGTGTGCCCGCCCCGACATGGGCTCTACTACTAACCACAAGGTCGCCAACTGGTGTTTCCCGTGTCCAGTAACACTTCAGTGGTTTTGTTGAATTATGGTAGCAGTGGCAAGAACACACTCAAAAGATCTGATATCAGGCAGGTATTTATTTCTATCACTCTATTTCCTTTCAGGTATTATATAGCCACTAAAAATATGGAGAAGATGATATAAACACCAAGGTATTTTGTATTTTACTTAAAACTCAAGACATCACAAGATTATATCAATAAGCAAACAACTGATTCATGCGGAAGTCGCTCGTTCTCACAAATAGTCATGAACTCGCCAAGCCGGCAATGCTCCCCCTCACGTCAATGTCAAAATCAGCTGGGCGACTCCCACCACGCGAATGTTCGTTTATTTGTGTTTACTAGTTGTGTTTTGCGGGGGTTGAGCTTTGCTCCTTCGGCCCGCCTCTCAACTGTCAATCAACTGTTTACTACCTACTTTTTTTTTCGTTTTTTTTCACACCACACACACACACCCCAGGAAGCAGCCCGTGAAAGCTGACTAACTCCCAGGTACCTATTTACTGCTAGGTAACAGGGGCACTTAGGGTGAAAGAAACTTTGCCCATTTGTTTCTGGCTCCTGCGGGAATCGAACCCGCGCCACAGAATTACGAGTCCTGCGCGCTATCCACCAGGCTACGAGGCCCCCCCCAGCTGGCGTGTTTGTTTGGCTGGCGTGAGGCGCCTGTTTCTTTAAATTCGCATGAGTCACAATATTTGTCATCAACACAATACTTCTATAATGGCAAATAGAACGCACTGAATCACCACACTGATCTCAAGTTATATAACTCATTCCTATGGCACTTAACGTGATATTTCACTGTACTAGAGTAATGCACTGTACTTAATAATAATTACAATGAATGCACTTAACCACGGTACTGTTCTTAGATTTAGTAATTCCTCTTGTAGGCGATAACACAATTAATCAATCCACACATGAATGACTATTCAATACACAAGCATAGACTTATATATATATATGGATGAATCATAGACATCAATAATGGTAATAACATAGTTACTGGGCACATAGCCTAACTCCAAATACTGGCATATTTATATATATATACTCTCTCGATAACTGATCATAATAAAGTCTCATGAAAGACATTATCAACACAGTAAATTCATCAGTTACTCCGGGTGCCTGCACACACCAATACTAGTAATAATTTCTGTGAGTACTCTTTATAGACCCACTCTGCACACTGGTGCCTTACTGTGACATAGGTGAGCCTTGCTCACGACATACAAAATACTCTGGCTAAATAATATAGCTGACTAAAGGGGAATTGGGAGGGAAACTAGAATCACATACTTCCACCTATCCTCCGGTGAGAGTTGAGTTGAAGCTCCTGGTCCAGGCTCCTGCCTCGTGTAGGGAACGCCCCCACACACATCCTGTCGTGTCCTCCAGGAACTTAATCAACGTCCCACCATAACCGCGTCGTCTCCGTGCCTTTCCACTGCAGGTCCGTGCTCCTCCACGACTTCTCGTAGGGTTGGAGTCGGTCTCCTGGCCGTCAACTTCTCCTCCCAGCTACGGCTACCCGCCTACGTCTCGGCTGCAGTCGTTCGGATTCCCGATTAGTGTCTTCTTCACTGCTTCCCAGTGGATTGACCCAGCCGCTACGTCGTCACTGTGAAGCTATCAGACGTCCCAGACGATACTGCCTAGACTTCACCTGCACAGCACCCGATCCTGGAGCACTTGATGCTCAATGTTCCGTCAATTCCCTCTTTGGTCCACACATGGAATGAAGGAAGACCTCTGGCGTACTTGCAGACTACGGGTGACGCGTAAGATCCACGGGAGTGGCGTGTTACTGTCAGATTGACAGGATCAATCTTCACACATCCGACCACCTTGACGTGTCGTGTCAGACTGATTCCCTTCGGAGGATTGGCCCAGCCACTACATCATCACTGTGAAGCTATCAGCCGTCGCATACGTCGCTGCCTAGACTCCACTCTTGCACAACACCTGTTCCTGGAGCACTTGTTGCTCAATATTCTGTCAGTTCCTTCTCTGGTCCAACACATGAACGAAGGAAGACCCCACAGGTGCTGGCAGACCACGGGTGATGCGTAAGTCCTCCGGAGACGGGGTAAACTGTCCAACTGACAGGACCCCCCAGCGCACGTCCGACCTCCTTGACGTGCTGTCTTAAACTGATGACGCCAGAGTCGTGCACTGACCGGGCCCCCCTTCCTTCGTGACGTCATATTCGCCATGGGAGGTATTCATTGGCTCCCTGTGCCACGTCGCTGTCGGTGGCCAATCTGGTGCCACTGACGTCACACAGTTTTGGCGGCAAAACAGAGTAGCCAGCGCCATATTGGCTTCCTAAAGGGCCTATACCACAGGCCAAAATACTCTTCTTTTACAAATTTCTCGATACCTCGAGAACACTCCACTCTCCCACATATATCAAACTGATGCCTGCGACGTAGAGAACGCTCGGGTAAAGTGGACATGACTCTTACAGCAGGCGTGGGAGAAATATAAGGGGGGGAACACCATCACAATATCAACAAACAGTTAAGAATGAACAAAGAAGCCACTGGGACAAAATAGATGGTCGTCAAACACCAGGTGGAGTCTGGAGAGGGAAGATGCCTGAGGAGGGTTATAACTACAGACTGGAACCTGTCACATTCATTCATTGGATCACATGAACAGCAGTCGTAGAGTAGGTAAATGTTTCGTGAGAATCATAAATTAGGACTTGAATGCCAATTGCATTTTGAACACTTGCTAAGGTAGAGCAGAGGTTTAGGCGCAAAGAGGAATATCTGTCCTACAACTGTTTTTTAATATAAACTTTTAGAACACAAAGAGAAAACCCACACATTCAAATGCACATACTAGAGCACACACCGACACACCAACACACAGTCGGTATTTCACACACCGACACACTCACACCTTATTTCCTCCACACGAAACTAGGCGGAGGAAACAGGAGGCCAGACCCTGGATACCGAATGGGAGATGAAGCTCTTCACTAAACGAAGAGAGAGAAAGATCTAGGAGTTCATATCACACCAAACCTGTCTCATGAAGCCCACATCAAAAGAATAACATCGAAGGCGTTTGCGAGGCTGGCTAACATCAGAACTGCCTTCAGGAACCTGTGTAAGGAAACATTCAGAGCCTTGTATACCACATATGTAAGACCAATTCTGGAGAATGCGGCCCCAGCATGGAGCCCGTACCTTGTCAAGCACAAGACGAAGCTGGGAAAATTTCAGAAGAATGCCACTAGGCTAGTCCCAGAACTAAGATCCATGAGTTACGGGGAAAGGCTGAGGGAACTGTACATAGCGTCGCTGGAAGACAGAAGAGCTCGAGGAGACATGATCACCACATACAAAATTCTCAGAGGAATTGACTGGTTAGACAAGGATGAATTATTTAATACGGGTGGTACACGCACAAGAGGACACAGGTGGAAGCTGAATACCCAAATGAGCCACAGAGACATTTGAAAGAACTTTTTCAGTGTCAGAGTAGCTAGTAAATGGAATGCACTGTGAGGTGATGTGGTGGAGGATGACTCCATACACAGTTTCAAATGTAGATTTGAAACCTAAGCATACACAGTAGGCTCAGGAATCAGTACATCAGTTGATTGACGGTTGAAAGGCGGGACCAAAGAGCCAAAGCTCAACCCGCGCAAGCACAACTAGGTGAGTACAACTAGGTGATTACAACTAGGGGGAGTACAACTAGGTGAGTACACACACTGACACACACACAAACACATGTAGCAGATATAATAGGAGAAATGGCTACTGGACTTCAACAAGACTAAGTGTAGTGATGTGAGGGGGAACAAGTGACAGGAGACCAAAGGGACAGTTCACTAAGCTATTAAGTGCAGCTTACTCTACGCTATCAAAACTTATAATACCATTCAGGAACTTTAATAGGAAGGCATTTAGGACGCTTTACACTGCCTTCTTCAGACCAGTCTTAGAGTATGCAGCTCCCTCACGGAGTCCCCACCTGAAGAAACGCATTAGGAAACTGGAAAAGGTAAAGAAGTTTACGACAAGGTTCGTCCCAGAGTTACGAGGGATGGGATATGAAGAGAGCCTGAAAGAACCGATCCTGACGACGATAAAAAAAAGGGGAGAGAGAGGAGAGATATTATAGAGGCATATAAAATACTTAGTGGGATTGGCAATAGAAGAAATGTTCAACTTGAATACCAATAGATCAAGGGGGAGGGGGGGCCAGGGGTTGAAGCCTGAGACTGAGATGAGTCATAGAGATGTTAGGAAGCTTTCATTTAGTGTAAGAGTTGTGGGAAAATGGAATGACCTGAAGGAGCAGGGTATTAGAGCAACCTTAATTCATAACTTTATTTCTGGTATGATAGGAGTCAGGATCAATAGCATTAGACTACCAGCGGCTAGAAAAATGTGGTTCAAGGGCTAGAGGTCGACCCTGCAGGCACTAATTGGTGAGTACATATAGGTGAGAACAAGCACACAAACGATGCTCAAGTAATGAGAAGAGTTGTGACATGAGGAGTGTAAGATTCTCCAATTTGACATAAACAAGCTGTAGACTTAGCTCGACAAATGGTTGCTGGAGTTTAACACCAGTACGTGTAAGGTGATAGAGATGGGAACTGGTGACAGGAGACCAAAACGATATTACACGATGAAAGGGAAACTACCTCCCTGTAACGACCAGGTAAAATGACCTGATAGGGGACATGAAACTAAATCTGACTCCTGAGACTCATATAAATAGAATAACAAAAGCAGCATACATTACACTAGCAAAAGACAGAACATCGTTTAGGAACCTAAATACAGAAGCATTTAGGTTGCGGTGCGGCTCCTTCAGGAGACCAGTTTAGGAGTACATCGACCCATCGTGGAGCCCCATCTGAAGAAGCACATAAGAAAACTGGAAAAGGTGCAGAAGTTTGCAACAAGGCTTATACCCACCAAGATGTACTCACCTAGATGTGCTTACAGGGTCGAGCTTGGATCCTAGCCCCACCTTCCGAACGTTCTTAAATTATTAATGCAGTGATTTATTTCTCACGCTTCTATCGTGTTTACGTATAAAACTTTGAATCGGATTAACTTTATTGACTTGTACGTCTATCATGAAGCACTTATTGACAGCTTTGACTTTGACAGAGTTCTTTCTGATGTCTCTGTGACTCATTTGTGACTTGAGTTTCCGTTTATGAATAACTTGTTCTGCTGTTTCTATCTTTGAACAATGCTGCTTTGTCTACCTTGTAAATTTCCAATAGGTTATTTTATGTTATCATATCACCCCGTTCTCTCCTTTCCTCCAGTGTGTAAGGTCCAGTTCCCTCAGTCTTTCCTCATAATTTAAGCCCTTCATCTCAGGAACGAGTCTCTTTTAAAATCCTCCCTCAAAGGATACACTGAAAGAGGACTGAGGTTCTCCCTCCTTGTCCCAGAATTGCCAGGGATGAGCGATGAATAGAGACTGAAAAACTAAACCTGTCGACGCTCGAAGAGTAGAGAGAATGGGGGGACATGATAGAAACGTATAAAATATTTATGGGGATTGAGAGAGAGGCAATGAACACAATGAACACCAAAAGTACAAGAGAACATGGATGGGTTCTTGATACTTAGATAAGTCATAGAGACGTTAGAGATTTTTCTCACGGTATGAATAATGGGAAAATGAATGAACTGAACGAGCAGGATGTGTAAGCAAATCCATTTATACTTTTAAAAGTAGATATAATAAGGAATTATGTCAGGCATTAGACATGGGACGGACGTAAGAGCATAATACGAAAATGATTTAACATGTTCTGATGAGTCGGTTCCACGAGCATGTTCTGATGAGTCTGTTCCACGAGCATGTTCTGATGAGTCTGTTCCACGAGCATGTTCTGATTAGTCTATTCCAAGAGCATGCTTTGATGAGTCTGTTCCACGAGCATGTTCTGATGAGTCTGTTCCACGAACATGTTGTGATGAGTCTGTTCCAAGAGCATGTTTTGATGAGTCAGTTCCACGAGCATGTTCTGATGAGTCTGTTCCTCGAGCATTTTCTGATGAGTCTGTTCCACGAGCATGTTCTGATGAGTCTGTTCCACGAGCATGTTCTGATGAGTCTGTTCCACGAGCATGTTCTGATTAGTCTGTTCCACGAGCATGATCTGATGAGTCTGTTCCTCAAGCATGATCTGATGAGTCTGTTCCTCAAGCATGATCTGATGAGTCTGTTCCACGAGCATGATCTGATGAGTATGTTCCACGAGCATAATCTGATGAGTATGTTCCACGAGCATGATCTGATGAGTCTGTTCCACGAGCATGTTGTGATGAATCTGTTCCAAGAGCATGTTTTGATGAGTCTGTTCCACGAGCATGTTCTGATAAGTCTGTTCCTCGAGCATTTTCTGATGAGTTTGTTCCACGAGCATGTTCTGATGAGTCTGTTCCTCGAGCATGTTCTGATGAGTCTGTTCCACGAGCATGTTCTGATTAGTCTGTTCCACGAGCATGATCTGATGAGTCTGTTCCTCAAGCATGATCTGATGAGTCTGTTCCTCAAGCATGATCTGATGAGGCTGTTCCACGAGCATGATCTGATGAGTATGTTCCACGAGCATAATCTGATGAGCATGTTCCACGAGCATGATCTGATGAGTCTGTTCCACGAGCATGTTCAGATGAGTCTCTTCCACGAGCATGATCTGATGAGTCTGTTACACGAGCATGATCTGATGAGTCTGTTCCACGAGCATGAACTGAAGAGTCTGTTCCACGAGCATGATCTGATGAGTCTGTTCCACGAGCATGATCTGATGAGTCTGTTCCACGAGCATGATCTGATGAGTCTGTTCCTCAAGCATGATCTGATGAGGCTGTTCCACGAGCATGATCTGATGAGTATGTTCCACGAGCATAATCTGATGAGCATGTTCCACGAGCATGATCTGATGAGTCTGTTCCACGAGCATGTTCAGATGAGTCTCTTCCACGAGCATGATCTGATGAGTCTGTTACACGAGCATGATCTGATGAGTCTGTTCCACGAGCATGAACTGAAGAGTCTGTTCCACGAGCATGATCTGATGAGTCTGTTCCACGAGCATGATCTGATGAGTCTGTTCCACGAGCATGATCTGATGAGTCTGTTCCGCGAGCACGATCTGATGAGTCTGTTCCACGAGCATGATCTGATGAGTCTGTTCCACGAGCATGATCTGATGAGTATGTTCCACGAGCATGATCTGAAGAGTCTGTTCCACGAGCATGATCTGATGAGTCTGTTCCACGAACATGTTCTGATGAGTCTGTTCCACGAGCATGATCTGAAGAGTCTGTTCCACGAGCATGATCTGATGAGTCTGTTCCACGAGCATGATCTGATGAGTCTGTTCCACGAGCATGATCTGATGAGTCTCTTCCACGAGCATCATCTCCCTTTTACCAGGATATTCATACAACTTGTGTGTATAAGAGTTACGTGTAAAGTTTTATAAATAAATAATACGCCTGAATAAAATGCAATACAGACTTCTTTACGAATATTTGCCACGTAAACCAGAATGTTTTGCGCTCCCTTGAGTTTATCAAACACGTATTCTAAGTCTGAGCCAAAATATTCATGTCTCTGGAACACGACTTGCAAAAGTTCTCTGAGCCGTTTTAATAAGATATTAGTTCAAGATTAGCATATGTATATTGGACCAAATTACTCTTTCTTCTTGTCTGAGAGCTTGAGTATTACTCGAAATGATCCCGCAGCGTATGGCTTAAGATTATATTTTTGTTATTCACACACACATAAACTCACACACATTCTCACATGCACACTCACCCGCACACGCACTCGCACACCCAAACTTAATACCCAAATGAGCCACAGAGACATTAGAAAGAATTTTTTCAGTTTCAGAGTAGTTAGTAAATGGAATGCACTAGGAAGTGATGTGGTGGAGGCTGACTCCATACACAGTTTCAAATGTAGATATGATAGAGCCCAGTAGGCTCAGGAATCTGTACACCTGTTGATTGACAGTTGAGAGGCGGGACCAAAGAGACAAAGCTCCACCACCGAAAGCATAAATAGGTGAGAACACACTCACACACACACACACATCTGTGTTTCGTGGGTTCAGGTAGCTGAACGGACAGCGCAGGACTCGTAATTCTGTGGCCCGAGTTCAATTCCTGGACCAGGCACAAACAGATGGGGAAAGTTTCCTTCACCACTGATGCCCCTGTTACCTAGCAGTAAATAGGTACCTAGGAATTAGACAGCTGTTATGGAGCTGCTTCCTGGGTGTGTGTGTGGGAGAAAAAAAAACATTAGTTAGTTAGTTGTTAGTTACAGTTGATTGACAGTTGAGAGGCAGGCCAAAAGAGTTGAGCTCATCCCCTGCAAGAACAACTAGGTGAATACACACACACACACTCTGGGCTGTGTGTAGGAAGGGGGGGGGGGAGTTGTCTGGCTGAGTGGACAGCGCTCTAAATTCGTGGACCTAGGGACCAGGGTTCGATCCTGGCAGCCGGCGGAAAAACAAATGGGCAGAGTTTCCTTCGCCCCTGATGCCCCTGTTACCTAGCAGTAAATACGTACCTGGGAGTTAGACAGCTGCTACGGGCTGCTTCCTGGGTGAGTGTGTTGGAAAAAAAAGAATTAGTAGTTAGTAACAGTTGATTGACAGAACGGGCTGAAAGATCAGAGCTCAACCCCCACAAGAACAACTAGGTGAGTACAACTAGGTGAATACACACACTCAAACTCAGGACTCCGGACACACAACTTTCTCAAACCACAAGAAAGTGGAGAAAGAAAGTTCAAATAGCGGAATTGATAATAAGTGTTGAACACATTGTGGCATTGGGAAGTTGTGGAGAAGACCTCGCGGTGGCCGTGACCTCACTAACCTCAGTTTGTGACCGACCATGACCTCACACCGGCTGCCACCTTATCTGACGCACCGCGTGGAGAGAGACGCCTGGGTTTGTGTAGCAGGTCGTGCAAGGTATTTGGAGTGCCTGTTGGCTAGCTAAGGTTGTTTATTGCAAAGACGAAATCAGGAAGAGCCTTTAGGTCAAGCACCAGCAGGGAAGAGGAGGAAGATAGATTTGTAGACAAGCTAATATGGAAGTTTTTTGAGAGAAGGAACGTTAGGATAGAAGATCTAATCGAGGTCATTAAGAGTGAGATCTTTCAATAAATACAGGACGAGGTTAAGAGACAGAAATAAGAGCTAGGGGGTTATCTTGAGGTTATCTTGAGATGATTTCGGGGCTTTTAGTGTCCCCGCGGCCCGGTCCTCGACCAGGCCTCCACCCCCAGGAAGCAGCCCGTGACAGCTGACTAACACCCAGGTACCTATTTACTGCTAGGTAACAGGGGCAAAGGGTGAAAGAAACTTGGCCCATTTGTTTCGGCCTCGTGCGGGAATCGAACCCGCGCCGCAGAATTACGAGTCCTGCGCGCTATCCACCAGGCTACGAGGCCCCCTACACTATATTCTATATATAGGGGGGGCTATATTCAGGAAGAAATTAGGAGTAGGGAAGCATGGGAGAGTGAATGTGCTAGGCTTGCAAATGAATTTCGCAGAGCAAACAGCATGGCTAGGGGGATGAGCATCCCCCACTTATCCATTGGATAAGTGGGGGATGAATTAGTGAGTGTGAGAGAGGCGGGGTAGGGGGGGGGTATCCAGGGGAGTGGCTATCAGCATGAGAGTAAATCACTGAGAAGGTGGTCAATTATCCTCCAACGATTATTCGAATCAAGGGAAACATCAAGACATGAAAAGACAGAAATGGAAAAATTTTAATTACATGAGATTTTAAGATGTATTAGGACCGAGATGGCAGGAAACGAGGTGGAATTTGACCTTACAACTATAACAAGACTCGGCATGTTCTGGTTCAATTTTCTAATGAAGAGGCAGTGGATTACATAATGAAGAACTAACATTTACTCAGAGGCAGCAAAGCCCATTACAGTGTGTTTATTGAACGGTATATGACGAAAGATGAGCAAATAGCCTGCAAGACGAAATGGACTGCATGCCACCAAAACCCCTAGCCTCCTAAACTCCTTTCCATGTCACACCTCCACAACTCTGCCTTCCCATCCTCCCCCCTGCTTCAACCCGCAACATCTCCCCTGCTCCTTCCACACTTGCACTCAACTCAACCTGCTACATCACACCCTTAATGACCCTATCGGGCCTAGCCATACCCTCCCAAAACCCACTTTCCCCACCCCTTCTTCTCTACTAACCCTTGCAACTCTACTTCAGCCTCAAACCCCATTGCCTTCAATTCCATCTGCTCCATCCCAGCTCTCAATGTCCCTTCTTAAAGCACACCCCCCAAACCCCAACCAACCTTTACCCCTCCTCTGCACCCCATCTCCCGTATGACCTCCTCACCTTGTCACCCCCCCCATCTCTTCCCCCATCTCCCTCTTCCCCTCTTCTACTTCAAAACCCATACCTATCCCTGATTCTCCCTTGATTAATACAACCTCTCTTCCACTTTCAACACCCATGCCCCATTCCCCCATCAGCCCTGCACCCCACAATATCTTTCTCTCACCCCAACTTCTCAACCTCTATCTGACTCTCAGACTCACTCTACGTCTCAACTTCCGAATGCAATTCAGATCCTCCCTAATTTTCAGACCCATTATGCCCTTCCTACACCTAAATTCTCAGACCCCATTTGCCCCCCCAGACACCAGCCAGACGGCCCTCCCCCCACAGACCCCCAGAGAAAGGGTGAACACTGGTACCAGAGTTTCCAAGAAGAGCCTCAACGTTTGGAACACCAATGCTGATTGGGTATCCAATAAAGCAGAAAAGGTAAAGGAAAGAGTTAGTGAGGCAGACCCAGACATGATTGCAATAGTGGAAACTGAAATAAATGTCATGATATCGGATGCTATCTTTCCAGAGGGGAACCAGGTAATAAGAGAAGAAAGGACACAGAGACAGGGAGGGGGAGTGGCACTCCTAATAAAGAAGAAATGGAAGTTTGAAGTCCTGGAAAAATCAGGGTACCAATGAAAGCACAAGCTCCATACTTGGAACTCTGACAGCAGATAGGAAGAATATTGTGATCTTGGTAATCTACAATCCCCCCACCAAACAGTAAAAGGCCCAGGCAGGATTATGATGACAACAACAAGGCATGTATAGATGAACTGCAGAGGGCAGCAACAATAGCTCATAGAATGAGAGCGAAACTTCTGGTCATGGGGAACCTAAGTCACGCAGAGATCAATTAGGAAGCAAGGAATCCCCCATGGCGGGGAAGGAACGTGGGGAACAAAGTTAGTAGACGTTATATACAGGAATTTCCTTTCACAACATGTAAAGGTAAATACAGGGGAAAGAAGAGGGGAATACACCGAGCCTATTAGACTTAATTTTTACCCAGAACGAAGAAGATATCGAGAATTTGGAACAAGAAATACTGCTAGGAGTCAGTGACCATTGTGTCCTAGTCTTTGACTACATGATGGAACTCAAACTTGTGACTAAGGGACAAGAGGTCTGGGAAAGGAGAGTTAACTACAGGAAAGGGGAACATAGGAGGATAAGGGACTATCTGGTTGAAGTGCAGTGGGAAGGATAAATTAGAGGAAAACAGTCCAAGATATGATGAACCTTGTCATACGGAAATGCCAGGAGGCCGAAGAGAGATTTATACCAACAGTAAAGGAAAAAAGAAAGAGGGAATATAATAACCCATGATTTACTAGACAGTGTCAGGAAGCAAAAATGAAGATGTAGGAGGGATTGGAGGAAGTACGGAATACTAAGGACAGAGGACAACAGGATTAGGTGTAACAGAACTATGAACGATTACATTAATTAACATAAGAAGAGTATCGGAAAAAAATATGAAAATGATATTGCAATCAAAGCGAAAAAACAACCTAAATTATCTCCATAGCCATATAAGAAGAAAAACGTCGGCGAACAACCAAGTGACAAGACTAAGGAAAACAGAGGGGGCATATACAGAAAGTGACAAGGAAATTTGCGAGGCACTGAATGTCAGTTTCCATGGAGTGTTCACAACCGAGCCTGAGAAGCTCCCATTGTTTGAAGAGATTACACTAGATGAAAGACTAGAATCAAATATAGAGGTGACAGCAGAGGAGGTAATGAAACAGTTTACAAAACTGGATGCAGCTAAAACGGTTGGACCAGCCAAAGTATCACCGTGGACAATAAAAGAGGCAGCGCAGGCCCTCAGCGTTCCTCTGGTAATGATCTTTAATTAGTCACTTATGTCGGAAGAATTGCCCAGTTGTTGGAAGAAGGGAAATGTCGTATCGATTTTCAAGAAAGGAGATAGGGAGGAGGGCACTTGGTTTAACTACATACCTGAATCACTTACAAGCATCCCCTGTAAAATACTTGAAAGAATAATTAGGCTAAGACTTGTAGCACACCTGGAGGGCACTTGGTTTGTAAACAAACACCAACATGGGTTCTGGAGAAGGAAATCATGCCTAACAAACCTTTTGGAATTCTATGATAAAATAACAAGGATAAGTCAGGATATAGAAGGTTGGGCAGACTGCATATTTCTAGACTGCCAAAAGGCCTTTGATACAGTACTGCACATCAGACTGCTATACAAACTTGAGAGGCAGGTAGGAGTAAGCGGAAAGTCCCTAGCATGGGTAAGGAGCTTCCTATCAGGAAGGAGCCAGAGAGTAATGGTAAGGGTATAGTCGAGGTCGAGGGAGGGGGTAGACGTACCGTGCGCGCTCCGTTAAAATCGTGACATTAACAGGGATTCCTAGGACTACTGCCGTGGATTACTGATTACAGACATAACAAAGTGCATAGTGACCCGCTGGAAAATTGAAAATAGTCATTAACAATAGAACTTTGTGTTAAATAGAGAATAAACGGGAGACCGCGTGTGAGCCAGTGAACGAGGCTTTGTGTACATGCGTGTATTAGGAAAAAAAAAATAGTGAACGGTGATTCGTGGAACAGTGATGTGGAACGGGTATAAAAACAACATATAAGTTGGAAGCGAATATTATAAATATAGAATACTAGAAATATAGAATAGTGGCAAGAGGCGGCATCAGTGGTTATAAATCGGGTAACTGGAAACTGGTGACATCAACCTGGGCCACAAGAGGTCACCTGTACTGACCGGGGGACCAGCCTCGCTACCCTACGCTAAGTACCTGCCATAAAGTTTGAACAAAATAACATACATAATATTACAAATATACGGTATACATATAATATTATAAATATTAAACATATAAATATATATACATATATATTGTTACAAATATACAATATACATATAATATTATAAATATATAGATATATACAACAAAACAAGGCAATATGGGAGTAAATAAACAAATTTGTGGCCACTGTAACAACTTCTTAAAGACGAAGGTAACGGGAATTGAATGTTATATCTTTAAGACTAGATTCCATTCGGCATGTACAGGAGTGAGTAACACTACGGCACTGAGAGCTGGCCACTTGCTCTGGGTGTGTAAAAATGACCTGCCAGCTTGGAATATCCTAAAAAAACTTCTAGATAACATGACGCATGAACGGAAAACACCGTTCCTTGAAAGCCTACCAGCCATCCAGAAGGAGTGGGAAAGGAACAACAACAATTGTAATATACCAGGGGCGGAGGATATAGTCAGGGATGAAACTGAAGCTGAAACTCAGGAAGTTGTAAACTCTGACTCAATAGGCCCGGATGTAGATGACAGTAAACTAGAAAGTGTAACAAACAGCACTGACAGCTCGATAGGTACAGACACTACGACGGTTCCCGATAGAGCAATTCAGAACAGAAGGACAGACTTATGCAAATTTTATGCAAAGGGCATATGCAGACATAGATATGCTGGTAATAAGAAAGGATTAGAATGCAGTTACCAACATCCCAAAAAATGTTTAAATATGCTTAGGAAAGGTGAGTGTCGATTTGGATCAATATGTAGGTTTTTCCATCCTGACATGTGCCAAACCTCACTGGAGGACAGAAAATGCTATGACCTCAGCTGCCCACACTTTTACGTGAAAGGCACGGAACGCTACATAAAGAGTGGCAAGCAGGATAATGAATTTGGAGGAAACTCTATAAATTTTTTATATCAGACCGGCAGAGAATTCAAAAGAAGCAGCATGGAGAGTGTATGGAACTGGATGCCAGATCCACTTGCATTCCAGAATTACAGATACAATTACCCACCGAAAGGGAACTACAACTACGACAGACAACTGCCCTACAACAATCAGTACTGGTCAGAACAAGCTCATTATGTCCACGAATAATGGACTTGCCGAAAAAGTCTCCCATTCAAACTATCACTAATAGAGTAACCTCATTCATCTTTGCCAACATACAAGGACTGAAAACAAGAACAAACAAGAAAGTACAGTTCATAAATGGCCTCCTCACGGAGTCAAATGCAGTATTTGGAGCTTTCACAGAAACCCATGCAGGGGAATTGTTGGACAGTGAGATCTGGATTCCAGGATATAACCTATACAGGTGCGATAGGAAAATTAGGTCACATGGAGGAGTGGGTCTGTATATTAGGGAATACCTTGTATGCTCGGAGCTCCTAAACGTTACAAATGAGGTGGTAGAGGTACTGGGATTAAAAATAGAGAAAATAAATTTAGTGATTATACCAATATACAAACCGCCAGATGCAACGGCTGAGGAATTCACAGAACAGATAAGCAAAATAGAGAATAGCCTTGATAATTTGGAGAACCCGATACCTGATATTATCTTCCTAGGTGACTTCAACTTGCCTAGTCTCAGGTGGAAAATAGCAAACAATAATATTATACCAGGAAATCTATCAGGACCTAACCAACCACAGATTAGAGAACTACTTAGATTCTGTGAAAAATTTTCACTCAATCAGCAGATATCGGAGCCAACGAGAAATGAAAATATTCTAGATCTGGTCTTTACGAACATTGAAGACATTATCAGAGACATTACGATATCAGATACCACATATTCAGATCACAAGCTCATTGAAGTGCAAACGACCATCAATACTCAGAATAGACCTAAAACGTTGATAAAGCGAGAGGGGCTATTAAGTAAATTCAATTTTAATAATAAAAGGATAGACTGGGAGATAATAAACAGGGAACTTACAAACATTCCATGGGGAACTGTTATAAGTAATACAAGTCCTACAGAAGGAATAGAAAAACTGACTTCAGAAGCGTATCAAGTCTGTCTGAAACATGTTCCTTTGAGGAAAGCCAGAAAGAGATCTAACGTAGAAAGAGAACGCAGACGACACTATAAACGCAGGAAAAAAATAACGGAACTGCTTATGCAGACACGAATTTCCCGTCAAGGAAGGAATAATTTAAATAGGGAGATTGAAGAAATCGAGCGGAAATTGAAACACTCATATGAAACTGAAGAAAGGCAGTTAGAACAGAAAGCCATTCAGGAAATAAAGAAAAATCCAAAATATTTCTTCTCATATGCGAAATCAAAAGCAAAAACCACTGCCAGTATTGGACCTATTCGTACAAGTGAAGGTTCATACACGGAGGATGACAAAGAAATTAGTGAAATCTTAAAAAAGCAGTATGAGGACATGTTTAGCACTTCAATAAACAACATGAAGGTGGAAGATCCAGACAATTTCTTTATGCGGGATATTCAAACCCCTGTAAATATAACTGATATAAACACGAGCGCACTAAATTTTGAAAAAGAAATTGAAAACATGCCCATGCACTCGGCCCCAGGTCCAGACTCATGGAATTCAATATTTATAAAGAAATGCAAAGTGTCGGTAGCACAGGCACTCAGTATAGTGTGGAGGAAGAGCTTGGACACGGGGGAGATACCAGATGCACTTAAAGTAGCAGACATAGCCCCTCTACACAAGGGAGGGAGCAAAGCATTGGCAAAAAATTATAGACCAGTTGCACTAACATCGCACATCATAAAAGTATTTGAGAGAGTGATTAGGAGTCAGGTCACCAATTTCATGGAGACCAATGACCTTCACAACCCAGGCCAACATGGATTTAGAGCGGGAAGATCGTGCCTCTCACAGCTACTTGAGCACTACGACAAAGTCACTGAGGCATTAGAAGAGAAACAGAATGCTGATGTGATATACACGGACTTCGCAAAGGCTTTCGATAAATGTGACCATGGCGTGATAGCACACAAAATGAAATCAATGGGAATAACCGGTAAAGTAGGACGCTGGATACTCAGTTTTCTGTCAAACAGGACTCAGCGAGTAACTGTCAACCATATAAAATCTAGTCCAAGTGCAGTGAAAAGCTCTGTACCTCAGGGTACAATCCTTGCACCGCTGCTTTTCCTTATTCTCATATCAGATATAGACAAAAATACAAGTCACAGCTTCGTATCATCCTTTGCAGATGACACAAAAATCAGTATGAAAATTACCTCGGCTGAGGACATTGAAAAACTTCAAGCTGATATTAATAAAGTTTTCGACTGGGCATCAGAAAATAACATGATGTTTAACAGTGATAAATTCCAGGTACTCAGGTGCGGTAAAAATGAGGACCTTAAACATAATACAGAGTACAAAACACAATCAAATGTACCCATGGTAGGAAAACAGCATGTAAAGGATTTGGGAATAATAATGTCTGATGACCTAACGTTTAAGGAGCATAACCAAGCAAATATTGCGACAGCCAGAAAAATGATAGGATGGATTACGAGAACTTTCAAATCCAGGGATCCCATCACAATGGTTGTACTCTTCAAGTCACTTGTGTTGTCCCGTCTTGAGTACTGTTCAGTACTCACTTCCCCCTTCAGAGCAGGAGAGATTGCTGAAAGAGAGGGAATACAGAGAACATATACGGCACGCATAGATGCAATAAAGCACCTAAATTATTGGGATCGTCTCAAAGCCCTCCAAATGTGCTCACTAGAAAGAAGGCGAGAGAGATATCAAATAATATACACCTGGAAGATACTGGAGGGCCAAGTACCAAATCTACACAGTAAAATAACAACGTACTGGAGTAAACGTTATGGGAGAAAATGTAGAATAGAACCAGTGAAGAGCAGAGGTGCCATACGCACAATCAGAGAACACTGTATAAACATCAGAGGTCCGCGGTTGTTCAACGTCCTCCCAGCAAGCATAAGAAATATTGCCGGAACAACCGTGGACATTTTCAAGAGGAAACTAGATTTATTCCTCCCAGGAGTGCCGGACCAACCGGGCTGTGGTGGGTATGTGGGCCTGCGGGCCGCTCCAAGCAACAGCCTGGTGGACCAAACTCTCACAAGTCAAGCCTGGCCTCAGGCCGGGCTTGGGGAGTAGAAGAACTCCCAGAACCCCATCAACCAGGTATCAACCAGGAAAGGGTCATGAAGTTAGACTGGCGAACAGCAACGAGTGGAGTACCTGAAGTATCGGTGTTGGGCCCTATTCTATTTATAATTTACGTAAATGACATGTTTACAAGAGTAAAATCCTACATGTCGATGTTCGCAGATGACGCAAAATTAATGAGAAGAGCTGTGACAGATGAGGATTGTAGGATCCTCCAAGAGGACCTGAACAGGTGGCAGAGATGGTCAGAGAAATGACTACTGGAGTTCAACACGAACAAATGTACAGTTATGGAAATGGTATCAGGTGATAGGAGACCAAAGGGACAAAAGACAATGAAGGGAATCTGCCTACCTGTGACGGCGCAAGAAAGAGACATGGGAGTGGACGTAACACCTAATCTAACTCCTGAGGGACACTATATATAATAACGGCAGCAGCGTATTCTACACTGGCAAAAGTTAGAACATCATTCAGAAACCTAAGTGAGGAGGCTTTTAGGGGCTTTACACTTCCTTCGTGAGACCAGTCTTAGAGTATGCCGTCCATCGTGGAGTCTCCATCTGAAGAAACACTTAAGGAAACTAGAAAAGGTTCAGTAGTTTGCGACGTGGCTCGTCCCAGAGTTACGAGGGATGGGATATGAAAAGCTTCTGAAGGAACTGAACTTGACACTAGAAAAAAAGAAGGGAGAGGAGAAAATGATAGGAACACATAAAATACTGAAGGGAATTGACAGAGTGGAAATAGATGAAATCTTCACACGTAGTATTAACAGAACGAGGGAACATGGGTGGAAGCTGGAAACTCAGATGAATCCCAGAGATGTAATGAAGTTTTCTTTTAGCGTGAGAGTAATGGAAAAATGGAATGCACTGAAGGAGAAGGTTGTGGAAGCAAATGCTATTCATAATTTTAAAACTAGGTATGATCGGGAAATAGGACCGGAGTCATGGCTGTACACAGCCGATGGGCCGAAAGTCGGGATCCAAGAGTCATTGCTCGATCCCGCAGGCACCAATAGGTGAGTACACACACGTAAATGCAAGAGCAACACCAACAAAGAAACGATGGAGTGCAAGAGCAAAGGAATGTCAGCATAATAAATGAGCAGCTAGAACCCCAGGTAGATGGGATCGGGTCCCAGACCTGAGAATAATCATAAAACCACAATATCTCCAAGTACTTCCCCAGACCAAACAAACTAGAAATAAAACATCCATCGCCATCCATACTTCCTCCAACAAAACCCTTGGAACTCCATCACTACTCTCTACCACCTCCTCCATCCAGCCCCACAAGTCCCACTCATTTACATCTTTCATTCTGACTCGATGCCTCACAGACATTCGCTACCCTGCTGTCTTACCCTTCCCGAGTTCATTCTGAATCTAACCTGAACCCAATACCAAGACTGGAAAGTAACTATTCAGAGGATTGGACAATAAAAAGGACCCAGAAAATCTGGTACACCAATGCTGATGAATTGTCAAAAAAGTAGATGAACTTAAGGAAAGTACTGCGGACACAGACGCTGATGTAGTAGCTTTAGAAGTTATCAAACTAACTGGTATTACTAGCAGAGTGATATTCCCAAGAGGTTAACAGATAATGAGAAGTGAAACACTTCACAGTGAAGGAGGAGATGCAGTACTTGATAAATCAAAAGATAATATTTTTCAGTATTATAGCTTCACATTTCAAGTTCCTGGCACTGCTGGTAAAACGAAAATGGATCTTTGAAAGTGTTTTCTTTAGTGGAGGTAAACAATCGATGGAATAATTTCGTTTGATGGTCAGAAAGTGATTTCAGTTGTAATCTATAACCCTCCAGAGAACCGGGGGTTATAGATTACAGCCGATTGATATAGATTGAAGACCGAGGCAAGAATGCAAAATTACTAACAGAGCATCCTTGAATATTTTCCAAGGAGTGGCAGAGAATGCCCATAGACTGGGAGCAATGCTCATCGTTATGGGAGACTTCAAACATGGTAGAATCGACTGGGAAACAATGGGCACAAGAGACGTGGCCGAAAGAAAGAAATGGGCCAGGTTTCTTTCATCTGATGGCTCTGTTTACAAATAATAAATCCTCACACACCAGTAGTAAGTAAGGAAGCATCTGCTGGAACTGGGCGTGACGAAGTCTATTTGTCCAGATAGAATCTTACCATGGATACTAAAAGGAGGAGCAGAAGCACTATACATACCAGTCTCCATCTTGTATAATATATCTCAGGTAACAGGGGAACTACCAAAAAGTTCGAAGACGACTAACAATATACAAAAAGGAAGGGAGATTTGATGCACTGAACTACAGCGTCCCTAACGTGCATACCAAGCAAGGTGATGAAGAAGATTGATAGAAATAAACTGGAAGAACATCTGGAGAGAAAGAACTATGTAAGACATCGCCAGGTTCATGGATGGTAAATCTTGTCTCACCAGTTTAATAGAATTTAATAACAAGGCACAAATAAAAATTAGACAAGAGAAGATTGGGCAGACTGTGTACTTTTTAATTTCCGGAAAGCCTTTCACACAGTTCCCCAGTAGCAGACTTGGCATACGTTGAAGATGTAAGTAGGAGTGACCGGGGAGATGCGCCAGAGAAAATGGGAGTAACTAAGCAACATAAAACAGCGCATCACTGTGAGGAGTGAAGTCTCAGAAGGGCGGGATGTCATTACTGGAGTTCTAAAGGATTCGGTTCTTGGACCCTTCTTCATCATTCTCATATATGTCAACGATCTTCCAAAGGGAATAGGCTCGTTCCTTTCAATGTTTACTAATGTGAAAATTGTGAGGAGGATTAATAGGATAGAGGGAGGACAGGGGGAAGATGAGTGGAGAGGGAGTGGAAGAAGAGGTATGGGGTGGGAAGAAGGAGAAGGAGAGGGAGAAGGAGGACAGAGGAGAAGAAGATGGAAGAGAGCCTTGGAAGGGAAAGAGTGGGGAGAAAAACACAAACCTCAAACTTCATTACACTTCTTAATGTGTAGTGCCTCGCAGATATCAAGCCGCCTGTTATCGCTGTATCTATCGATGATTTCCGTGTTTTAAGTTAAGACTTCTCTGTTGATGGTCTGGTTGTGGGAAAAGATTATATGTACAGGGCTCCATTAAGGAACATATAATCTCTTCCCACAACCAGACCATCACCAGAGAAGTCTTAACAAAAAACACGGAAAGCATCGATAGATACAGCGATAGCAGGCGGCTTGATATCTGCGAGGCACTGCACGTTAAGAAGTCGATACCAGCAATCAACAGCCAATTAATGAACAACTATATTCTACCCACTTCAAGACTCCGCACCAATATAGAAGCATCAAGAAATATGGGCCAATAGGCCCTTTGCAGTTACTTCCATTCTTCCCTTTAACTTACAAAATATTATACCCATTGTTTTGTGTTCTGTCTAGAGTTGAAAGTTTGTTTTCACCTCATCCAGAACTGTTGTAACATATCACCTCACCCAAATGCAGGTATAAAATCGAAGCTGTTTAAACTGTTAAGTTGTAGTTGTGTGTGTGTAAACTAAAGTCTTTGAAAATGTAACAAGTTATTACGAATCACATTCAAGTGTCACGTCAGAGACTAGAAATAAAAATGAATTTTGGAGAATTGATTTTTAAGTTACCATCAACAGTGAAAAGAAATATAAGAAATATTGAGAAAATTCGTGTTAGAATTATTAATCTTACTTTTTCGGTCATATTTAATAATTATATATATATATATATATATATATATATATATATATATATATATATATATATATATATATATATATATATATATATATTATTAAATATGACCGAAAAAGTAAGATTAATAATTCTAACACGAATTTTCTCAATCTTTCGTACATTATGCTTCACTGTTGGAGGTAAATCAAAAATCACTTCTCCAAAATTCATTTTTATTTCTAGTCTGACGCGACACGGGCGCGTTTCGTAAAACTTATTACATTTTCAAAGACTTCACAAATACACAACTGATTAGAACTTGCGTTTCCTTGATTTTATATCTATATTTGAGTGAGGTGGGAAGGGTGATGTGGCATTACATTTGAGTGAGGTGGGAAGGATGATGTGGCATTAACACAAGACAGAACACTAGAGGATATTAATAGGGTATTAAAAGTATCAACACAAGACAGAACAGAAACAATGGGTATTGAATAGAAGTGTTTGTAGAAAGCCTATTGGTCCATATTTCTTGATGCTTCTATATTGGAGCGGAGTCTTGAGGTGGGTAGAATATAGTTGTGCAATAATTGGCTGTTGATTGCTGGTGTTGACTTCTTGATGTGTAGTGCCTCGCAAACGTCAAGCCGCCTGCTATCGCTGTATCTATCGATGATTTCTGTGTTGTTTACTAGGATTTCTCTGGCGATGGTTTGGTTATGGGAAGAGATTATATGTTCCTTAATGGAGCCCTGTTGT
The DNA here is from genome assembly GCF_020424385.1 of Procambarus clarkii. NCBI lineage: Eukaryota > Metazoa > Arthropoda > Malacostraca > Decapoda > Cambaridae > Procambarus > Procambarus clarkii. The sequence continues at coordinate 26,150 of NW_025568215.1, forward strand.
TTATGCATCGTTAAACGCCTAGAAAGAGATGTTGTTGTCTTGCCTATATACTGGGTTTTTTGGAGCTTACAGTCCCCAAGTGGGCATTTGAAGGCATATATGCCTTCAAATATATATATATATATATATATATATATATATATATATATATATATATATATATATATATATATATATATATATATATATATATATATATATTAGTATATTTGGGTAGCAGTCTTTCCTGTAGACATATATTATTAAATATGACCGAAAAAGTAAGATTAATAGTTCTAACACGAATTTTATCGATCTTTCTTACGTTTCTTTTCACTGTTGATGGTAATTCAAAGATCAATTCTCCAAAATTTATTTTTATTTCTAGTCTGACGCGACACTTGAGCGCGTTTCGTAAAACTTATTACATTTTCAAAGACTTTAGTTTACACAAACACACACAACTTTAACTGAATAGAGCTTAAACATCTTTCGAGTTTTTATACCTACATTTGGGTGAAGTGACATGTTACAATAGTTTTGGATGAGGTGAAAATAAACTTTTAACACAAGACAGAACACGAAACAATGAAATACAAACAGGTATTAAAAGTAGGTAACTGCAGAAGGCCTATTTTTATTGGCCCATATTTCTTGATGCTTCTATATTGGATGTAATACAGGGGATATTAATGGAGTATTTAAGGTATCAGCACACGACAGAAAAATGTATTCTTTGCTTTCCTTATTCAGAGCAGACCTTTAGCGAAACATATGAAAGGCTGTATTAGTATGACAAGAAGTAAAAATTTCCAGTTAAATACATGAACTCAAAACAAAAAAGTGCCTCGCAGACGTCGAGCCGCCTGCTATCGCTGTATCTATCGATGATTTCTGTGTTGTTTGCTAAGATTTCTCTGTTGATTGTTTGGTTGTGGGAAGAGGCTATATGTTCCTTAATGGAGCCCTGTTGCTTATGCATCGTTAAACGCCTGGAAAGAGATGTTGTTGTCTTGCCTACATGCTGAGTTTCATGAGGATTACAATCCCAAAGAGGGCATTTAAAGTCATAGACGACGTTGGTCTCTTTTAAAAGTTCTGCTTTGTGTCTGTAGAGTTTCAAATGAGTAGGCTGGCCGTTTTATAGCAAATTGTCAGTTGTATCTTCTGATTTTTGTCTGTAGGGATAACGTTTCTACTGACAATATATTTCAGGACCCTTTCCTCCGTTTTATGAGCTGTGGAAAAGAAGTTCCTGTAAAATAGTCTAATAGGGGGTATAGGTGTTGTGTTAGTTGTCTCTTCAGAGGTTGCATGGCATTTCACTTTCCTTCTTATGATGTCTTCCACGAAACCATTGGAGAAGCCGTTGTTGACTAGGACCTGCCTTACCCTACAGAGTTCTTCGTCGACTTGCTTCCATTCTGAGCTGTGGCTGAGGGCACGGTCGACATAAGCGTTAACAACACTCCTCTTGTACCTGTCCGGGCAGTCACTGTTGGCATTCAGGCACATTTATATGTTTGTTTCCTTAGTGTAGACTGCAGTGTGGAAAACTCCGCTCCTTTCCATAACTGTTACATCTAGAAAGGGCAGCTTCCCATCCTTCTCCATCTCGTAAGTGAAACGCAACACAGAATTCTGCTCAAGTTCCTCCTTCAGCTCTTGCAGATGTCTGACATCAGGTACATGTGTAAAAATGTCGTCAACATACCTACAGTATATGGCCGGTTTCAAGTTCATGTCGACTAAGACTTTTTGCTCGATGGTACCCATGTAGAAGTTTGCAAACAGGACACCTAGGGGAGAACCCATGGCGACCCCATCTACTTGCTTATACATGTGTCCATCCGGGCTCAAGAAGGGTGCCTCTTTAGTACAAGCTTGGAATAGTTTCCTTACACTGTTTTCTGGTATGTCAAGAGGAGTACAGGCCGGATCACGGTACACTCTGTCGGCTATCATCCCAATTGTTTCATCCACAGGTACGTTGGTAAACAGAGATTCTACGTCCAACGAGGCTCTTATCCCTGTGGCCCGTGTTCCCCGCAGCAAGTCAACAAATTCCTTTGGAGACTTCAGGCTGAAGGCGCAAGGGACATAAGAAGTCAGCAAGCCGTTGAGTTGTTTCGCCAGTCTGTACGTGGGTGTGGGTATCTGGCTGATGATTAGCCGAAGTGAGTTTCCAGGCTTGTGTGTCTTGACATTTCCATACGCATATCCAGGTTTATTTATTGGGAATATAAACCTTGACTTGACTTATTGACCTTCTTGACATACTTGACTTACTTGACCTTCTTGACATACTTGACCTACTTGACATTCTTGCAAACCTTTGAACCTTTTCCAGTTTAGTCTTATCCTTGACTAGATATGGACTCCTTGCTGGGGCTGCATACTCATTGGATTGGCCTGACATATGCGGTATACAAAGTTCTGAATGATACTTTACACAAGTTTCTGAATGCCGTTCGTATGTTGGCCAGCCTGCAATATGCTGCTGATGTTATCCTCTTGATATGAGCTGCAGGAGACAGGTCTGGCATGATATCAACTTCCAAGTCTTTTTCTTTCTCTGACTCCTGAAGAATTTCCTCTCCCAGATGATACCTTGTATCTGGCCTCCTGCTCCCTACACCTATCTTCATTACATTACATTTGGTTGGGTTAAACTCTAACAACCATTTGTTCGACCATTCCTTCAGCTTGTCTAGGTCTTCTAGAAGCCTCAAACAGTCCTCTTCTGTCTTAATCCTTCTCATAATTTTGGCATCATCCGCAAACATTGTGAGAAATGAATCTATACCCTCCGGGAGATCATTTACATATATCAGAAACAAGATAGGACCAAGTACAGAGCCCTGTGGGACTCCACTGTTGACTTCACGCCAATCGGAGGTCTCACCCCTCACCGTAACTCTCTGCTTCCTATTGCTTAGGTAAACCCTTATCCACTGAAGCACCTTACCAGCTACACCTGCATGTCTCTCCAGCTTATGTACCAGCCTCTTATGTGGTACTGTGTCAAAGGCTTTCCGACAATCCAAGAAAATGCAGTCCGCCCAGCCCTCTCTTTCTTGCTTAATCTTTGTCACCTGGTCGTAGAATTCTATTAAGCCAGTCAGGCAAGATTTACCCTCCCTGAACCCATGTTGGCAATTTGTCATGAAGTACCTTCTCTCCAGATGTGATACCAGGTTTTTTCTCACGATCTTCTCCATCACCTTGGATAGTATACAAGTCAAGGACACTGGCCTGTAGTTCAGTGCCTCTAACCTGTCACTCTTTTTGTATATTGGGACCACATTCGCCGTCTTCCATATTTCTGGTAGGTCTCCCGTCTCCAGTGACCTACTATACACTATGGAGAGTGGAAAGCAAAGTGCCTCTGCACACTCTTTCAGTACCCATGGTGAGATCCCGTCTGGACCAACAGCCTTTCTAACATCCAGATGAAGCAGGTGTCTCTCGTGATTTTGAGCCCTTCCAAGGCCGCCTGGTTTACCTCCCTTTTTCCTAGCACAGTGACCTCACCTGGTTCTATTGTGAAGACCTCCTGGAACCTCTTGTTGATTTCTTCACACACCTCTTTGTCATTCTCTGTATACCTGTCCTCGCCTGTTCTAAGTTTCATTATCTGTTCTTTCACTGTTTTTTTCCTCCTGACATAACTGTGGAGTAGCTTTGGTTCGGTCTTGGCTTTGTTCGCTATATCATTTTCCTAACTTTTCTCTGCTTTTCTTCTCACCCTGACATACTCATTCCTGGTTCCCTAGTATCTTTCTCTGCTTTCTTGTGTTCTGTTATTCCGGAAGTTCCTCCACGCCCTTTTGTTCAGTTTCTTTGCTTCCATACATGCTCTATTATACCATGGATTCTTCTTTTACTTCTCGGATTTTTCCTTTTGGGCCGGGATGTATCTGCTTACTACCTCCTGACACTTTTGGGTGACATAGTCCATCATACCCTGTACAGACGTATCTCTGAGGTCTGTGTCCCAAGGTATTTCCCTTACGAAGCTTCTCATCTCCTAATAATTTCCCTTTCGGTATGCCAGCCTTTTGCTTCCTAGTTCTTTTTTTGGGGAGATAATTCCTAACTTTACCAGGTACTCAAAGTTCAATACACTGTGATCACTCATTTCCAAGGGTGCTTCCATCTTGACTTCCCTTATATCCCACTCATTTAGGGTAAATATCAAATCAAGCATTGCTTGTTCATCTTCTCCTCTCATTCTTGTTGGTTCCTTGATGTGCTGGCTTAGAAAGTTTCTTGTTGCCACGTCCAGCAGCTTAGCTCTCCATATTTCTGATCCTCCATGCGGGTCTCTGTTCTCCCAATCTATCTTCTCATGGTTAAAGTCGTCCATAATTAGTAGTCCAGATGCATTCCTGCTAGCAACAGAAGCTGCTCTCTCAATTATGTTAATGGTGGCCATGTTGTTTCTATCATATTCCTGTCTGGGTCTTCTGTCATTTGGTGGTGGATTATATTTGACTACGACTATAATTTTTTGCTCTCCAGTTGTTATTGTACCTGTTATGTAGTCACTGAAACCTTCACATCCCTGAACAACCATCTCCTCAAAATCCCAGTCTTTTCTTACCAGCAAGGCTACACCACCACCACCTTTTCCTTCTCTCTCTTTCCTCATAACATAATAGTCCTGTGGGAACACTGCATTTGTTATGGTTTTCATTAGCTTTGTTTCTGTGAGAGCTATTATGTCTGGGTTTTCCTCTAGTACCCATTCTCCAAGTTCATTTGCTTTATTTGTAATTCCATGTATGTTAGTGTACATTCCCTTGAGGCTCACTTTCTTCTGTCCCTTGTCAAATCTCCTCCTTGGTGAGTGTTCTGCTGTTGGGGAAAGATATTCCATGGGTTTGAGGATTTGTGAGGTGGATAACAGAGTTGCAGAGGATACTGGGATGAGGGGTGGGGGTCAAGTGAAGGGGGAGGGTATGGGGTGAAAAATGAGGGAGGAAAGGGGGGGGGGGAGGGGGGACTCGGCAGGAGGAGGGGAGGGGTAGAAGGGTGGGGATTGGGTGTGGGGGGGAGGGAGATTTGGCTGGGTATTTGAGTGGGGGCAGGGAGGGTTTGGGGTAGGGGTGTTTTCTATGCAGAGGAGGGTGGTGCCCAGCAAACACAAATCATCTACACAACGTTCGCCTATCTCTTCCCATAGGTGTGGGAATGATTTGCATTGAGAATGGTGCAGGAGAGCCTTTGAGAAACTTTTACTCAAAAAATCCAAACACAAAGGTTTAATTATAAATTGTTTTTCTACAATTATTTTCTTCCAAATGTAAAACAAATAGTTTTTACATGTTTAAATATAAAATTTATGGTGTTTTTTTGTAAAATTCATTAATAAATTGTGAATGATATATATTGGCTGAGTGAAACCTTTAAAATCCATTTAGTTATAATATGAACAGAAAAAAGTAGTTTTCCAAATTTTCTAAAAATCGCTCTTTTTAACACAATTTGACTCCTTATGCATTCCACTAAACACTAATATCATGTTTAAATATATAATTTATGTATTATTCCCTAAGATAATTTATATAAATTATAAAAGTTGCTGGAAAGTGGTGAGAAAGAATCTGAAAACGTTTTGTTGTCTTATATTGGCGTGTTCTTATTAACTAGAGTGAGTAAGAGTGAGCGAGAGTGGGTAAGAGTGAGTAAGAGTGACTGAAGGTGAGTGAGAGTGCCAGAGAGTGTGTAAGTGTGAGTAAGAGTGAGTATAAGTAAGAGTGACTGAGAGTGAGTAAGAGTGACAGAGTGAGTAAGAGTGAGAGTAAGGGTGACAGAATGAGTAAGAGTGAGAGTAAAGTGATTGAGAGTAAGGGTGAGTATGAGAGTAAAAGTGATTGAGAGTTAGAGTGAGAGTAAGAGTGATTGAGAGTAGTAGTGAGAGTAAGAGTGATTGGGAATAAGAGTGATTGAGAGTAAGAGTGATTGGGAGTAAGAGTGATTGAGAGTAAGAGTGATTGGGAGTAAGAGTGATTGAGAGTAAGAGTGATTGGGAGTAAGAGTGATTGGGAGTAGGAGTTAGAGTGAGAGTAGGAGTAAGAATGAGAATAAGAGTGATTGAGAGTAAGAGTGAGTAAGAGTAAGAATGAGAGTAAGAGTGATTGAGAGTAAGAGTGATTGAGAGTAAGAGTGATTGAGAGTAAGAGTGATTGGGAGTAAGAGTGATTGGGAGTAAGAGTGAGAGTAAGAGTAAGAATGCGAATAAGAGTGATTGAGAGTAAGAGTGATTGGGAGTAAGAGTAAGAATGAGAGTAGGAGTGATTGAGAGTAGGAGTGATTGGGAGTAGGAGTGATTGGGAGTAAGAGTGATTGAGAGTAAGAGTAATTGAGAGTAAGAGTATGAGAGTAAGAGTGAGAGAGTGAGTATGAATGGGTAAGGGTGACTGAGAATGAGTAAGAGTGACAGAGTAAGAATGACAGAGTAAGAGTGATAGAGAGTAAGAGTGACAGAGAGTAAGAGTGACAGAGAGTAAGAGTGACAGAGTAAGAGTGACAGAGAGTAAGAGTGACAGAGAGTAAGAGTGGCAGAGAGTAAGAGTGACAGAGTAAGAGTGAGTATGAGAGTGAGTAAGGATGACTGAGCGAAAGAGTGAGTAATAGTGCGTAAGAGTGAGTTAGAGTGAGAGTAAGAGTGATTGAGAGTTAGTGAGAGTAAGAGTGATTGAGAGTAAGAGTGATTGAGAGTAAAAGTGATTGAGAGTAAGAGTGATTGAGAGTAAGAGTGATTGGGAGTAAGAGTGATTGAGAGTAAGAGTGATTGGGAGAAAGAGTGATTGGGAGTAGGAGTAAGAATGAGAATAAGAGTGATTGAGAGTAAGAGTGAGTAAGAGAAAGAATGAGAGTAAGAGTGATTGAGAGTAAGAGTGATTGAGAGTAAGAGTGATTGTGAGTAAGAGTGATTGGGAGTAGGAGTAAGAATGAGAATAAGAGTGATTGAGAGTAAGAGTGAGTAAGAGTAAGAATGAGAGTAAGAGTGATTGAGAGTAAGAGTGATTGAGAGTAAGAGTGATTGAGAGTAAGAGTGATTGGGAGTAAGAGTAAGAGTGAGAGTAAGAGTAAGAATGAGAATAAGAGTGATTGAGAGTAAGAGTGATTGGGAGTAAGAGTAAGAGTAAGAATGAGAGTAGGAGTGATTGAGAGTAGGAGTGATTGGGAGTAGGAGTGATTGGGAGTAAGAGTGATTGAGAGTAAGAGTAATTGAGAGTAAGAGTATGAGAGTAAGAGTGAGAGAGTGAGTATCAATGGGTAAGGGTGACTGAGAGTGAGTAAGAATGACAGAGTAAGAGTGACAGAGAGTAAGAGTGACAGAGTAAGAGTGACAGAGAGTAAGAGTGACAGAGAGTAAGAGTGACAGAGAGTAAGAGTGACAGAGAGTAAGAGTGACAGAGAGTAAGAGTGACAGAGAGTAAGAGTGACAGAGAGTAAGAGTGACAGAGAGTAAGAGTGACAGAGAGTAAGAGTGACAGAGTAAGAGTGACAGAGAGTAAGAGTGACAGAGAGTAAGAGTGACAGAGAGTAAGAGTGACAGAGTAAGAGTGACAGAGAGTAAGAGTGACAGAGTAAGAGTGACAGAGTGTAAGAGTGACAGAGAGTAAGAGTGACAGAGTAAGAGTGACAGAGAGTAAGAGTGACAGAGAGTAAGAGTGACAGAGAGTAAGAGTGACAGAGAGTAAGAGTGACAGAGTAAGAGAGTGAGAGCGATTATGAGAGAGTTAAGAGTGTGAGGTGTGAGAGGGTAGCAGGCCAGGGAGGCAGGATGTGTTGTCACAGGCGAGGCCTAGGCCTCGTGATCTCTAATGTTGGTTTTTATATATATGTTGGATTTTTTGTCCTGTTTCAAATTATAATTATTTAGCAGGAATGTAATAAGATATTGCACAGTATTAATGTGACAATAATATATGCATTATTTCCTTGATAATCAAACTTGTTGTTCAAAGATAATATACAATCTTTGAAGGAAACATTTTGAGAGCGCGAGCTGGCAACACTGGGCTGGTGGGTGAGAGAGACATATGGTTAGTTCTGCTCAGACCTTCAGTGGTGAAGGGTGTGTCCCAGCTGGCCGCCACCAGCCGCCACCCGCCGCCACCCCCCACCACCCACCGCCACCCACCACCAGCCGCCACCCACCACCAGCCGCCACCCGCCACCACCCACCACCAGCCGCCACCTGCCACCACCAGCCGCCACCCGCCGCCACCCGCTACCCACCACCAGCCGCCACCCGCCGCCACCCGCCACCCACCACCAGCCGCCACCCGCCGCCACCCGCCGCCACCCGCCACCACCCGCCACCCACCACCAGCCGCCACCACCCGCCACCACCCACCACCAGCCGCCACCCGCCACCACCCACCACCAGCCGCCACCCGCCACCACCAGCCGCCACCCGCCACCACCCACCACCAGCCGCCACCTGCCACCAGCCGCCACCCGCCGCCACCCGCCACCCACCACCAGCCGCCACCCGCCGCCACCCGCCACCAGCCGCCACCCGCCGCCACCCGCCACCCACCACCAGCCGCCACCCACCACCAGCCGCCACCCGCCACCACCCACCACCAGCTGCCACCCGCCACCCGCCACCACCCACCACCAGCCGCCACCCGCCACCACCCACCACCAGCCGCCACCCGCCACCAGCCACCGCCACCCACCACCGCCACTCACCACCCGCCGCCATCACCCACCACCCGCCGCCACCCGCCACCCACCACCAGCCGCCACCCGCCACCACCCACCACCAGCCGCCACCCGCCACCAGCCGCCACCCGCCGCCACCCGCCACCAGCCACCGCCACCCACCACCGCCACTCACAACCGCCGCCACCACCCACCACCAGCCGCCACCCGCCACCAGCCACCACCAGCCGCCACCTGCCACCACCCACCACCAGCCGCCACCCGCCACCCACCACCAGCAGCCACCCGCCACCACCCACCACCAGCCGCCACCGCCACCACCCACCACCAGCCACCACCCGCCACCAGCCACCGCCACCCACCACCGCCACTCACCACCCGCCGCCACCACCCACCACCCGCCGCCACCCACCACCAGCCGCCACCCGCCACCACCCACCACCAGCCGCCACCCGCCACCAGCCACCGCCACCCACCACCGCCACCCGCCGCCACCAACCACCACCACCACCTACCACCACCACCCACCACCACCAGCCGCCGCCGCCACCACCACCCCACCACCACCGCCGCCACCACCCATCACCGCCGCCGCCACCACCACCTGCCACCAGCCGCCACCACCGCCCGCTATCAGCTGTCACCGCCCGTTGCCACAGTCGCCACCGCAAGCCGCCACCGCCAGCCGCCACCAGCCCCCACCACCGCCGATCGCCACCACCCACCACAGCCGCCACCACCCACCACCCGCCGCCACCACCCACCACCACCAGCCGCCGCCGCCACCACCACCCACCACCACCGCTGCCACCACCCACCACCGCCAGCCGCCACCACCCACCACCACCACCACCCACCCACAGCCGACACCACCCACCACCACCAGCCGCCACCACCCACCACCGCCAGCCGCCACCACCACCACCACCCACCACAGCCGCCACCACTCATCACAGCCCCCGCCACCGCCCGCCACCGCCCGCCACCACCTCCAGACACAGCCGCCAGTGTCCGCCACCGCCGCCACTGTCCGCCACCGCCGCCACTGTCCGCCACCGCCGCCACTGTCCACCACCGCCGCCAAAGCCGCCACGGTCCGCCCGCCGCCACTATCCGCCACAGCCGCCACAGTCCGCCTGCCGCCACTGTCCGCCCGCCACCACTATCCGCCACCGCCGCCACTGTCCTCCCGCCGCCACTGTCCGCCCGCCGCCACTGTCCGCCCGCCGCCACCCTGTCCGCCCGCCGCCACTATCCGCCACCGCCGCCACTGTCCGCCCGACGCCACTGTCCTCCCGCCGCCACTATCCGCCACCGCCGCCACTGTCCGCCCGCCGCCACTGTCCGCCCGCTGCCACTATCCGCTACCGCCACCACTGTCCGCCACCGCCACCACTGTCTGCCACCGCCACCACTGTCTGCCACCGCCACCACTGTCCGCCCGCCGCCACCACTGTCCGCCCGCCGCCACCACTGTCCGCCCGCCGCCGCCACTGTCCGCCCGCCGCCGCCACTGTCCGCCCGCCGCCGCCACTGTCCGCCCGCCGCCGCCACTGTCCGCCCGCCGCCGCCACTGTCCACCCGCCGCCACTGTCCACCACCGCCGCCAAAGCCGCCACGGTCCGCCCGCCGCCACTATCCGCCACAGCCGCCACTGTCCGCCCGCCGCCACTGTCCGCCCGCCGCCACTGTCCGCCCGCCGCCACTATCCGCCACCGCCGCCACTGTCCGCCCGCCGCCACTATCCGCCACCGCCGCCACTGTCCGCCCGCCGCCACTGTCCGCCCGCCGCCGCCACTGTCCGCCCGCCGCCACTGTCCGCCCGCCGCCACTATCCGCCACCGCCACCACTGTCCGCCCGCCGCCACCACTGTCCTCCCGCCGCCTCCACTGTCCGCCCGCCGCCACCACTGTCCGCCCGCCGCCACCACTGTCCCCCCGCCGCCGCCACTGTCCGCCCGCCGCCGCCACTGTCCGCCCGCCGCCGCCACTGTCCGCCCGCCGCCGCCACTGTCCACCCGCCGCCACTGTCCACCACCGCCGCCAAAGCCGCCACGGTCCGCCCGCCGCCACTATCCGCCACAGCCGCCACTGTCCGCCCGCCGCCACTGTCCGCCCGCCGCCACTGTCCGCCCGCCGCCACTATCCGCCACCGCCGCCACTGTCCGCCCGCCGCCACTATCCGCCACCGCCGCCACTGTCCGCCCGCCGCCACTGTCCGCCCGCCGCCGCCACTGTCCGCCCGCCGCCGCCACTGTCCGCCCGCCGCCACTGTCCGCCCGCCGCCACTATCCGCCACCGCCGCCACTGTCCGCCACAGCCGCCACTCTCCGCCGTACAGCCTCCCCTCTCTCCGTTAGTAAATAATTATAATTATTAGTAAATAAAAGAAATATAAATTATTAGATTTTTTTTACCCTTAAATTGGTTTTAATATTTAAATTGAAAATAATAATATAATATAAAATATAATAAAAATAATATAATATAAAATATAATAAAAATAATATAATATAAAATATAATTTAATTTCAAGAAATTTAACTTTAAACACAAAGATGTGAAAAGGGTTCAGATTATTGGCTCAAACCTTTCACAAGAGATTCATATTGGTATATGAATGGATTATGAATGACTCATGTTAGGAGTGTAAAGTTGCCACAACATCTCAAATTAGTGTTAGATACATATGTCTTGGTTATAAGTTTTGGAAACCTATTTAAGTCCACACACAATATCGTATCTGATACGATAAAACAAACGTTTCCAATACTTTCAAATACTTTCCAGATATGTTGTGGCAACCTAAAATTGTTTGCTGGGTGGGGTTGCCCTCCCCACTGGTGTTACTGGGTAGCTGGTTGTGGGTCCCCCCCCCCCTCGCCTCTGGGGGTGATGTGTTGGGAACTGTGATTTCCTGGTTTTCCCCATCTCGTCCTGCGCTTCTGCCGCTACAGCCCTCTCCTATCTCGTCATGTCCCTCTGGAGGAATACTTTTTTTAATTCTCTCACATGTTCATATATGTGGAATTCTCCACATATTCTCTGTGTGTGTGTGTGTGTGTGTGTGTGTGTACTCACCTATTTGTGCTTGCGGTGGTTGAGCTTTGGCTCGTTGGTCCCGGTGTGTGTGAGTACTCACCTAGTTGTACTCACCTAGTTGTGGTTGCGGGGGTTGAGCTCTGGCTCTTTGGTCCTGCCTCTCAACCGTCAATCAAAAGGTGTACAGATTCCTGAGCCTATTGGGCTCTATCATATCTACATTTGAAACTGTGTATGGAGTCAGCCTCCACCACATCACTTCCTAATGCATTCCATTTGTCAACCACTCTGACACTACAAAAGTTCTTTCTAATATCTCTGTGGCTCATTTGGGCACTCAGTTTCCACCTATGTCCCCTTGTGCGTGTGCCCCTTATGTTAAATAACCTGTCTTTATCTACCCTATCAATTCCCTTCAGAATCTTGAATGTGGTGATCATGTCCCCCTTAACTCTTCTGTATGTTTGTGTGTGTGTGTGTGTGTGTGTACTCACCTAGTTGTACCGGTGAAGCCGGTCGGCCGAGCGGACAGCACACTGGACTTGTGATCCTGTGGTCTTGGGTTCGATCCCAGGCGCCGGCGAGAAACAATGGGCAGAGTTTCTTTCACCCTATGCCCCTGTTACCTAGCAGTAAAATAGGTACCTGGGTGTTAGTCAGCTGTCACGGGCTGCTTCCTGGGGGTGGAGGCCTGGTCGAGGACCGGGCCGCAGGTACACTAAAAAAAAAATGCCCCGAAATCATCTCAAGATTTTTTTTTACCTAGTTGTGCTTGCGGGGGTTGAGCTCTGGCTCTTTGGTCCCGCCTCTCAACCGTCAATCAACTGGTGTACAGGTTCCTGAGCCTATTGGGCTCTATCATATCTACACTTGAAACTGTGTATGGAGTCAGCCTCCACCACACCACTTCCTAATGCATTCCATTTGTCAACCACTCTGACACTAAAAAAGTTCTTTCTAATATCTCTGTGGCTCATTTGGGCACTCAGTTTCCACCTGGGTCCCCTAGTGCGTGTGTTTTCGCTCACACACACAACACACACACCTGTGTGTGTGTGTGTGAGTGCGTGCGTAAGCGTGTACGAGAAATCACCTATTTGTGCTTGCGGGGGTTGAGCTTTGGCTCTTCGGACCCGCCTTTCAACTTTCAAACAACTAGTGTACAGGTTCCTGAGCCTACTGGGCTCTATCATATCTACATTTGAAACTGTGTATGGAGTCAGCGTTCACTACATCACTGCCTAATACATTCCACCTGTTAACTACTCTCACATTGAAAAATTCTTTCTAATGTCTCTGTGGCTCATCTGCGTACTAAGTTTTCACCTGTGTCACATTGTTCGTGTTCCACCCGTGCTAAAGAGTTTCTTTTAGTCCACCCTGTCAATTCCCCTGAGAATTTTGTAGGTGGTTATTATGTCTCCCCATGTTTTCCGAGAGATTTGAGGTTTAGCTTCCTTAGCCTTTTCTCGTAGCTCATACCTCTCACTTTTGGGACCAGTCTGGTGGCATGCGTCTGAATCTTTTCTTCCTTTGTCCTGTATTTAACTAGGTAAGGACTCCAGGCTGGAGCTGCATACTCCATGATTGGTCTCACATAAGTGGTATAAAGGGTCCTGAACGATTCCTTACACAAGTTTTTAAAGTCAGGTCTTATGTTGGCCAGTCTAGCATATGCCGCTGATGATATATTTTTGACGTGAGCCTCTGGGGACTGGATATGTGTGATATCAATCTCCAGAACTTTCTCTCTATTTGCTTGTTGCAGGA